>VXBA01000395.1:865667-1026982 GCA_013399895.1 Serilophus lunatus
AGCTGGACGGCAGGGCGGCCATGGAGGAGGGCAACATCTTGACGGGGGAGAACTCGTAGGGGTAGGAGGGGTCCGCCGGGGGGGTGAGGGGGAGTTCGTGCGACCCTCCGAAGGAGGGCTGTAGATGGTTCTTCTGAGGGGTCAGCCCCAGGCTGGGGTGCGGCGGCGGCAACCCCCCAGGGGAGTGCGCCGGCATCTCGCCGCTCCACGGATGGAAGATCCTGGAGGGGGATCCCAGCGTCGGGTCGTAAGAGACTGGCAAGAAATCCGAGGGCGCCGCGCCCGGCTGTCCGATCCGGCTACAGGTAGCGGCCAGAAGAGCCAGGGGTGAGTGTTTGGCCAAGTCTGGGGAGGCGCTGGGGGTGCGGTCCTGCGCAGGAACGGGAGGGAGGGAAGGAGGGAAGAGAGCACGTTACTCGCCGCCCGCCGCCACCGACCCGCGGGAAACTTCCCGCCCCGCTGCCCGCGCCGCCTACCCTTGCGCGGCTGGGGCCGCCCGGCCGCTCCCCGCACGGCCCGCAAACTTTCCAAAAACAAGATGCGCCCGGCAGGCAGGACGGACCCGGCTCCCACGCCCCGCCCAGAGACCGGTACCGCCGGCCCCACCATGGCTCTTGGGCCGGGGAAGCGGCTGCTGTGGGCCGGGGGGGAAGCCCCCGCGTCCCTCACCCTCCTTTTCCACGGAGCTCTGCCAGGAGTTACTGCCGGGCTGCCGGCGGGAGAGGGAAGTTGCCGGCCCGAGGAGCCCGACTCGGTCTTCTCACCCCCGTGGGGTCCCCACCTACCTCTCCGAGCCGCCCGCGGGGCAAAGCCCCGGGAGGGAGGCGACTGACGCCGGCTGCTCTCGCGCAGAGCGGCTCACGACCGCGGGACACAGCACCGGGCGCGGGTACTGACCTGGAGGAAAGCCTGGAGCGAGTCGTTCCGGAGGACAGCCACCGCGGCCATGGCTACTGCGCCCGGGGTGAGGGGAAGGCGCCGGGGCACTGCCGAGGCATGAGGACGCCGAGGGGAAGACGAGAAACTGCCCAGTTTCCTTCTCTCTCCCCCTCTTTCTCCCCTTCCTTCTGATCTCTTCGCCTCCGTGCGCGTCCCACCCCCCCGCGCTGCGCGATCTCCGCGGACTGTCTGACTGCGCCAGGATCACCTCCAAGAATTTGATAAGGACTTTGCTGGGCCGCCAACCAGTCAGAGGGAAGATTTATGGCTTTGAAGTTTGCCGCTACCCAATCATCAAAGAATAGCGGCTCTTTCAGAAGCGAAAGCAAATCCTTTGAATCCACAAAGCTCCTATGGTGTGTTTGTTGGTCTGGATAAAAGAACTGATTATTAGGGGGGATGGGAAGGGAGGAGATAAAGGCGGGACAATTAATGAAGTAATCACTATGTGGGAAATGTATATACACAAATAATTGGATTTTCTTGATCAAAGGACCCCTTACCGCCTAGAGACCCTCGCGTTGGATGTGCAAGACACTGGACTCCCCCTCCCATTTTTTTTTTTTTTTTGCAATTAAGGATTTGTGGCAGAGCCCTAAAGTGACAACGCGTCTTTTTTATCACTCGAGAAATCTGCCTCCGGATTCCTCTGATAGTGTTTAATGACTCAAAGTAACAGAACACAGCGAGTTCACCTGATCGGGGCTGGTCGATTCCAGACGTAAAACTTCCCTGGAGTAATCGTCGGTGGTTCCTCCCCTCTCCCTCCCTCCGCCCGCCCTTCCCCCGAGGCTGAGGGATATGCCCTCGGTATGACTCCGCAAATAACCGCGCATTTTCTCCTCTGATAGCGGGGTTTGTTCCACTTCGCTCAGCCTGCGCTGCCCCCTTGTTACCGGAAGCCCCCGCCTGGCGCAAGGCCAGGGCCGGCGCCCAGCCGGGCCCGGGGAGGGGCGGCGGGCTGCCATCGGCAGCAAGCGCTCCCGCACACAGACACCGGCGAACTGGGCAGCCGGGAAACCGAAGGGAAAAGTTTCCTCTTCCCTAGCTAGAAGCAGCCGAGTGTGAAAGATGTAATTTCTTTAAATGAAGACTGGAGTCACTCTTGGCGGGCCTGCAGAGCCGGCCTGTTTGTGCTGTTTGAGCGCGGGTCGGGGGGGCTCCTCGAGAACATGGACACTGCTACCAGGTCCCTGCTTCATTCGTTCGCCCACCTCCTGCCACAAAGCCAAACTCGGCCGCAAGCGCTCTGCTCCCCGACCCCGCACCTTCCGGCCTCTATACATGCCTGTGTGTATGAAGGATCTAACCTGCTTTGCGTTCGATCACGTGTGAGGCTATTGACCCTCTAAACAGCACCAGGCACATCTGGGTCACAGCTTGCCGTCACCGCCGGCTGCTGTGCTCAGTGGGCCGCAGAGCTGGCGGGACCCCTCGCTCTGTGCCGCCCAGCGAGGGGCAGGCGGGGCCCCGCGCTCCTCCGCGGGCTCGCCCAGCTCCGCGCTCCGCCGGGGGCCCTGGAAACGCGCTCCTCTCCTCGCCGCTTCCCCATCTGCTCCGAGGCCATGGCAAACGCCGGCCTGTTTGGCCAGGTACCAAACGAGGACGTTCAGCAGCGTCCTGAGAGGGTGGGGGTTCTCTTTCGGACAGATGCCGACTGGCTCTGGTCCTCCGGAACTGTTTGTACAGGTAACTCGATCCTCCCCGCACTCGCTGGATTCAATTGTATTCGCACCGCCACTGAAGTCTCTTTAAACGCCAGCTCACAGAGATCTTTATCTGCCTTTCCTGTGGAAACAATCACCGTCCGCTCAAAGACTTTCAAGAGTTGTAGGGCTTGAATTAGATCGGTTTCTTTGAAGGGATTAAAGTGCCAAGTCCTCTCCCACGGCTCCATATTGAGTCCCGGGGAGAAGTAAAAGCTCGACCCCGTGTAACATTGATCCCCTACGCAGCAGCCACATCAGGCTCTTCCCATGTGCCAGGTAAACCGCTTCACCAGGTCGGCAACAGCGCAACAAGGGCCCCGCACTCAGCGTTTTTACTACGCGCTGCTGCACCGAGGCAAGGCTCGTCGCTGCCGCAGGACCCCGCGGCCCGGCAGCAGCCCCGGCAGGGCACAAGGCTGCGGGCAGCGGCGTTCCCCATCTCTTTGCGAGGGTGCGGAGCTCACGGGGTCCAGCACCTCCATCCACAGCGTACAAACACCTCCCAGCACCGTCGATGCGGGATCCGGAGGGGGCTGCGCCGCGTCCACGCGGGACATGGCGGGAAACGGGAAACCACGGCAAGCCCCCGCCGGCAGCGGAATCGCGAGGGCGCGCACAAGGCACAGCCCCGCACCCCCCCGCCCGCAGCCGTCGGGTGCCCTGGGCTCACTGGCCAAGCTCCAGACGCACCACTGCAGACGCGTCGTCCCCTCTCATCTGAGCTGTAGCCAGGGCAGCCGAAGCCCAGGGGGGATCCTGACGGGGGGAGCCTGACCCGCACCTCTGTTCCCTGGAGGAGCAATAACCCGCCGGACAAGCGAAACGGCGGCGCTCCCACTTGCGCTGCCCCTAAACTTCTGTATCCCCAAACTTATGCCAAAGCCTGAGTCCTGCGAGATGCCCGATTTAATTCCTACCTCGATTTCTGTCAATTCGTTTTGCCTAATAATTGGCAGAAGGATACTCAGAACAATGTTTCTAAACGAAATGAGAATGGATAGGTAGCTCAGAAGACAGTGAACACTCTGAGGTTCCCTCCAGTCTTTAAAGTACGTTTTTTCCCCAGATATCTATATGAACCAAAACGATTTGTCATGTTACAGAAGAGTTAGTGGAAAGCTGGATAAGTTTCTATACAGATGCCACACTATAAATGCCATAAATCTGCATCCAAGAAAGCACATTACTTAAAAATCGACAATAAATTCTAATTTCTGGAAGAAACCAATGGGCTGAAAAATGAAACGTTGCAGTGATAATTTTCTGTACAAATAATTAGTGTTCAAACTCGGAGCATTTCAGTCTCCTGAAATGTATTCTTAATGAAGTGATGTTCAGAGCTGTCATTAAAAATGCAGGGCTGGAAGATCAAAGTACAATATTTATTTTAGAAATTTGTTTCAGTTATCAGGAGATACAGGTATCAAGGCCAAATGTCAATTCGGTTACACAAAGCACTATTTCCATGAGAAATGGGGTGCCGCTACATCCTACTGTACAGCAAAGAGACACGGGAGATGAGTTGCAGCGCGGGAGGCGGCGCAGCGCCGGCGGGGGGTGGGGGATGATCCCGGCGGCGCAGCCGGGCCAGGGGCGGCTCAGGGAGCGGCGCTGACAGGCACAGCCCGGCCTCGGGGAGCGCCTCTGCAGCCCTGCAGCCCAAGGGGGCTGGTCCCGACCGGCGGGGCTGTAGGGCCCGGGAGCTGGTCTGGCCCGCTGGGGAGGCAGAGGCAGCGCGGCAGGGAGCACGGCGGCCCGGATGCAAGACGAGCTGGAGTCTGAATTGCTCCAGACACGGAGCTGAGCAGCAAGGGGCCCGGCTCCCACAGCCCCGCTGCCTCCACGGGCCCCTGCCTGCTACTGCGGGTGGCAAGACCCCTACCATCCTCGGGGCCAGAGGGGCTCAGGCTGCACTGGGCTGGATGGCTACTGTAGATTTAAACATAGTGGATGTAATCCATGAGTCACCATCACCATTTTCATAGATAAGTGTGTTCAAAATCAAGATTTTTTCAAACTAAGGTATCCCAGAGTGGCTGTATCACCATCACGCAGGGTTCTGTGGACCTTGATTTGAAAGCAGCTAGCAGAGAAAAAAACCCTTGGGATTAACACCTGCTTGTGTGCCAGTGGTCCCCTCCATGGTTTCTGCTGTGCCTCGGTCCCCTGGGCCCCAAGCACCTCAGCCTACCCCAGAACCTGTCCCAGTGACGGCTCACACTGCCACAGCCACATCCTCTCATGACATCTACAGTCCCTCTGAAGACCTTCACAGTCCTCTGTTATAAGCCAGCCAGTCCCTCCTGTGATCCCCCACCCCTCTGGCCCTTCCAGCATAGCCATGAGTAACAAGCCTGGATGGGCTCTGGCCATCTGCTTGCCCCCAACTTGGGGATTTGGGGTTGCCTTCAATGAAACACTGTTCTTCAGCAGTTGTGGCAAAGAATCAGAAACAGGATCATTTTAAGTGAATAGCTGCATTAACATTCAGCCAAATCTCCTGGTCAAGCTGTCCACAAGAGGTGGCAGAATTTAAACTTGGAGAGGGTTTAATATGCTCCAAAAGGCAATATCTTCATGCCATCCCTCATTCTGTCTGGTTTAAATATTTAGTAACAGAAACCACCTATCCACAACAGCAAGAAGTTTCACCAGAAGATAAATTAACCTAAGTATCCAGCTCCAAGCACGTGTGGATACACTGCAGCAGTTCTAAGTTATGTCCCATTAATATTATTTTTATTTACTTTGGCATATTCACATTTTTACAATAGGCAACATGACTGGCATAATAAGAGGAGCACCAGTTCACAGAGTGTAATTTGAACATCAGTAGATGAAAATAAAAGAAAGATTAACAACTGCTACAGTATCTCCTGCTTTTTTCTGTGCCTAAAGGGAAAACACAAACCCCAGACAAGATCGGCACATGTAAAGGCATATTTAGGATTTAAAGCCTTGCCTCAACATTTCCCACTCTAGGTATGGATTTCACAAAGATTAATAAGAGAACTTCCCAAACTTCTGAAAGCTGAGCTGCCCTTTAAGAAAAGTAGAACAAATTTTATGCCTCACAAAGTTTTACTGCCTGCTATCAAAGGTTTAAATATCTTAATGTATTAATCTTCTGCTCTTTCCTTGGCTGGCCCTTTGTGACTCCTCCTCATGTCTTAGGGAACATTGGCGAACATTTTTGGATATACTCCCTCCCTTGCTTCCATACTTTAAAAAAGTCAGACTCTTAACCATAATATTGAAAGTGTTATTCTTGGCTCCACTTGGAATGCCTAAATTATGTTTTAGTTCAAAATGATCATTTCAAATTCTCTGGAATCGCCTTTCTGCCTCTGGCATACATGGCTGCATTTTTGTCACAATGCTAATAGCAAGAAATGGGCTTCTAGAAAATGACAAGCAAGCCAAGACTCTGGTGAGCAGCTGAAAAGGATCTGCTGTGTGCATCCTGCTTGTCCTCTCATTTGGGGAAACACTAGGTAAAAAAAGCTTCTGTATTTTTGATGGAATGCATTTGTTTGAGGAAGACTGGATGGGAATCTTTAATTTTGTGACTACAGATACATATAGCCATTCTTTTTTTTGCTTGCAATTATTCAGTACGGAATGAGAAGATAATTAAATTGTTACTTGCCTCCTTTTAACCACAGAGAGAGTGTTATCTAAAAACTGGGTCTTGTGGTAATTAATTTTAGTTACTAAGTATATTTATTGACAAATTAAACAGCTGTCTGTGTCTATACTGTGTTAGAACTGGAAACAGCACAAAGTTTAAACAGAAGGACCATTGTTCAATCCACACATAAATATTGGATGATCATATGGCTGCCACATTGCTATCGATTTGGCTGAACGGATTAATCTGACACTGTAAAAATATACCTGTGACTTAATGAACTCATGTTGTAATTTTAGAACATTTTGGAACAGAAAAGATTAAGTATTTTCTAATGGCAACATTTTTCAATATTTCAAGAATCACTTTTGAAATAACCCATTCTTCAAGGACGACTGAACAAGAATGTATAAAAACATCCATAATTTTCCTTATAAAATGCAAGTGCTCTATACAAACTCTTCAATAACTCTGCCCTAGAAGTGGAAAAAAACCAGAGACAGAAGGAAAAAGCCCAGTAGTTAGATTGTGAGGGTCAAAATATGGACATGGATATGGGACATGACTGGTACTGAAGGTGCGTTAGGTAAGAGATACTGTATTCACAACAAGAGAAATAACCTGAAAAAAATCATCTCTGTATAATGCTTTTAAGGTAGGTTGTTTCAGTAATACATATATATTAGTGAAAGGCAGCTTTCTGTGCCTATTAGTGAGTGCCCCTACTACAACATCAGTGAGTGCTCCTCGACGAGGGGAGAGTTTTTGAAATGGACCTAGGAAAAACAAATTTCTAATTTGAGAGGGTTTGGGGTTTTTTAAAAAAAATGCCAGTCTTTTTGGCTGCTACCACAGGTCCGGGATCCCTTGAAAGACTAGGGAGAGCTTCAAATACAATTTCAAAATTACTTATGTCTCCCTAGCTGAACACTGCTCTCACAGACTGGCAGAAAAGTCTTTTCAGGAAAACAGTGCACAGTGTTTCTGTGTCATTTCATAATTTAATGCCTTAAGAAATGCAGAATAATACATAAACAGGGAAATGAATAAATTACATGAACTACCCAAATATAAACTCACCTCCCTCCAATTCTGAGAATAAAAATACCATCAATAAAATTATTTCAAATGTATACAATGTTTGCATTATGCTTTCCATCCTCACAGAACTCAAAAATGTGAAGTCATTCTCAGCCTAGTCTTACACAGTCAGCTTTTCCCCCTCTTCTTTACAAAGGGAATAATCATTGCCATGCACACAACAGCTCCAGGCTTGGAGCTCCTTGCCTCAGTTCTGCACATAGATTACCAGGCTGCTCCTCACCAAACACTTAAACACTGACACCAGCTCAGCTGAAACCTCAGGAGCACCAGCCCAGGCATGTACCTCCTGCTGCCTGGCTGGCCATGCCAAATCAAAGCAAACAACCCTAATCTGGGAATAAATCACATTTCACTTCACTTCATTCCACTCTTCAATCAGCTCCTATTGCTCCGGGGCAAACAGCTTGACCAGCTGTTTGAGAACCCAGGGCAAGAGGAGAAAGGATATGCCCCTCAAAGACAAGAGTGTCAGCATGGCCATGACTCCTGGTCCAGTCTTAATTTTTCCAGTATAATTTTTCTCACACTTCTAGAACTTCTGAGACGGGGGGGGGAAGGATCTTGAAATGGGTATACTTTTTGGCTTCTCTCTTTCAGTGAATTTCACATTCCTGTTTTCCTACTACATGAAGGAAGCCCCTGTACACTACTAGCATTATGCTGAGAGAATCCCATGTTACATATGAAAGAACAGTCTGTGTCAAAGGACAGATAATTCTATGAAATGGGAATTCATTGGTCTAAATTACCTAATCCTTATGCTTGGAAATAAGAGCTAGACAACAATGCTGCAGTGCTGGCACTCCAATGCCCAAATGATACAGAAATACGTGACTGAAAACCACTGACTGCTCTTTAAGAGGTTACACGAAACCACAAAGAAACATTTTCTAAGTTTTTTGTCTTAAAATAAGAAATCCTGGAAAAGAAACTCCAATGTCATGTAATTCCATCAGTGTCATCAGACTCATTTTATAAAATGCTGTCATCCTTATCAATGCATTAGAGTATGGGGCTGAAAATAATATTCTTTTTTCTGTTGAGATTCTTACAGAAGTCAGTGGAATAGATGCCCACAAAAACTGAACTGGGCTCACAATTTGCTACTTTTTTCCACTTCTATGACTACACATGCTAAGTGTACTTGGCACACAGAGTGACTCAGAAAGATGCTGCTCTGTAGTGTCGATGACTCTCTTTAATGAGATATAGTTACCAGTTGATTTATGAATTTCTCCTGCCTGTTCTCATTTACTTAGCTCTAAATTAAGGGTAAGGTAATTTGGATTCTAAAAGTAAAACTGTTTACAAGAGAACATAGTGATCAAAATCCCTCTTAAATAAAGTTTTAGAAATGTACATATTGAGGTTAGAGGTAGTTCTAGCAATATGCATAGCCTTGTCCATTAAACTGTACAGCAAAGACTCAAGACCAAGTGTTACACATCCAGTTTTATCTAGTTTTCCAAATTAGTATAGCATCCCTGTATCTCAGGAATTTAATGTGGGAAGAGACAAAACGAACTTTCTGCTTCAGCCTTCTGATACCCTGATGACCTGCTCTTGGGAGAGCATCCTATGCTGTTAATTTAGATACCATATGCCTCACTGGTCATCAATTCAGTTGCTGCTCTTTACATTATAGCCCTCACAGGGATTTTGATCACATTACCTATAAAACTAATCACTTCCTCTGTCTACTGTTGCTCTAACCATCTAAGTTCCAGCTGATCAGTATTTTCTTATAAATACTTAGAAATAGCACAATCTAGTCAGCTTTGTTCTTTCCTTTGGCATATGCTTCTCTGCTTTCATTTATACAGTATTTGCAATGTTCTAAGGAAAGCATCAACAACTACAAACCAGTACAGGAGGGATGTAGGAAAAATGAAACACAGCTACACAGACTCTGATCTAACAGCAATAAATGTCTAAATGCAAGCCAGAATTTTGAAAGGGGTCATAAGCAAAAGGCTAACCACCTAGGTGGAGAGAAAAGGTAACTTCTGAGCAGGCACCACATCAGTGCTGAGACTAACTGGAGAGACTAAGAATGGAATCACACATGCCAATGCTGGGGTCACTGATTATGAGAGTACCAAGATGAATGTAGCAGGTCCCTTTGAGTGATTGATTGAAGCTGTTTTCATCTCTGTGAGGTATTCTTTTTTAGCTAAAATAACATTTTACTGTAGGCAGCCATATAAAGCCACCTCTGACATTAAACTCACATATATATTCAAACTAGATAATGGGCGTAAACTTTGTCTCCACTTCCCTGTTCTCTCCTGCCAGCAGCCAGTAAACCAATTATTTTTCAGTTTCTCTTTCTTCTTTTTGTAAACTTCTGTCAACTTCCCAAGTTTACCAGTGACAGAGTATGTAACGATATAGCAGCCAGGTGTGTGGGGAATATTCAGGATATTTTTCTGAGTAACAGGAGTGCAGCTGTTGAGCTGGGGGGAAATACGGAAATCGGATCAACAAGCAAAGTCTTGTGACAGCCCTGAGTAAAAAGGTGGTCAAACTGTGCAGTGAGTGTAATGGGAGGAGCTTTAGTCACTATGAGCACATCATCTTTAAATCATTTATCTTCACAACTCCTCTATAAAGAAGTACTAGGTTATTATTGCATTTTTATCAAAGACAACACAGGGTGACCACTGTGTTATACCACAGTATCATATATGTCCTATGAATATATGTCCTATGTCATATATAGCAGGGAGTTGGACTGGCAAGCAGAGGCACACAACATAATGTTCCATTTCATTCCCCTGGCAAAATTCAAACTCTTTTCTATATGCCTCCTATCCCCCTGATTTCATGTCAGTCTCTTCTGTCCCCTAAACACTCTCAATAACTTTGAATTATGAGCAGATGTTGATCTTTCTGTGGAAAAGACAGATGAGTAAAGCCCAGATAACCTTGGATGGGCAGAGGATGCAATGAGACTTTGTAGAGGCAGTTAGGAGACAAATGTACAGACTATGCAAACAGCAATAAGCCAACATGCCCACAATACTTTTATTTCTACTCTTCATGGTGGACAGTGTTTAGAGCATATGATAAGAAAAAAACAGAGCCTAACACCTTTGTTTTACAAAGGCAAAATACACATTGGTTGTTCTGAACAACCAAATGTGCCTCTATAACTCTAACACTGAACATACTGAGCATAATTAACTATACACCTGCTAAATTTTACAGCCTGTCCTTTCTCTGCTTTAGCAAACTCTTCACTACAGGATTATATCCAAGGCTCTAATTTCACTTGCTCATCATCAACACAACCACTCTCAGTGGTGATGACCTCCCCTGCAGAAAGATCTGCAAGCTTTGCTACTGACACAACTTTGGGAATAAGTAATGCTACTATCTGTATTTCCTTGATCTCACACATGGGAGCAGTTAGAAGAGCTAATTTTCTTCCACCTCAAGTAGACCTTCTCTCTCCGATAGTTTTCTCCTCCCCTCAGTCGGAGTTCCACCAGCCATTTCCACTGAATCCTTCTACCACTGCATATGATGAAACATAGTGAATCTGATGTTCTGCAAATACATGAGACACAAACACATAATCATATTGCTGGGTCAGCCAAGTTCTGGGACACTGTTTTTACCTTTACCAGCTTTTAGTTGATCCATGTTTGGCTGGTTCCCTCTAACAATCTTTCAGGCATTATTTATGAGGTAACTGGCATGTTCACATCATGGAAGTCTGGAGAGTACAAAAGAAGAATGAAAGTTTGGGGTATTTTTCCACTCTTGACCATTCAGAACAATTTAGAGGAAGTGGAGAATGATTTCTATGTAACCCTTGTTCAGCATTCCTTCCGAAATGTGCTAGGTTTCAATCCAGGTTTTGTTGCTGTCATTTATCAATATATATATTGATATACAAAGAGCTAAATGAAGACTCATAGGATATTGAGAACAAGCCTGTATTCTTGCTTCTCAAGAGTGTATGTAAGCTATTGTAAAACATGATTTTTCCAGCTACTGATGAATTATTTTGTCAAAATCAAAACCAGTGTGATTTTAATGAAAGGACTCAGATTTAGTCTGGCTGAGCAGACAAATTATGTATTTAATGTAAATGGGCTGTTAACATTTGAGATGTTTACATATGGAGAAAATAACAGTATCTATATTTAGGTATTTGAGAGAAGCATGGGCTTTTATAGGATTGAGCTGGAAAAATCCAAGTGATATATTTTGATCTCTTAGTGTTTTTCTGACATTTCTTGGTCTGCGTAATTTGAAGGTGGAAACATAAATGCATGTTAGAGAAATCTAGAGATACCTATCTCTATTCAGTTTGTATAAAACCCCAAATAATTTCTTGCAACATAATGAACCCCAGCAAAAGGGCAAAATAAGGTTTTTTTCAGACTCATTCATACATACATTCTCATTCATACAGAAGAAAACAATCTCCTCAGATGAAGGATTACCATGATTTTTCCTTCAATATGCTTACAAAAATGAAGGCTAAATCACTGGAAAACTATTTTTATCGAGCCATCTAATAGCATATTTATAGAGGGATGTCTGGAGAATTATTTGCTAATTAGATATACAATTTATCACCTACCTATGATTTTTATCACCTGTTCAATAGGCTATCTTTCTGCAGTTAAAACTAGTAAATTTCTAGCATACTAAACAATTACTATTTTTGAAAATGAGTAATTCCAGAATTTTTTTCCTATTAATGTGCTAATATTTTCTGTAAATTTATGACAGAAAATTTTTTTTTCCAAAGCTTATAGTAAGATCCAAGACAGTGTGTTTAATGATTTAAAAACCTGATACTGATGAAGTACTGCAGGCCTAAAAAAACCAGATGTTTTACTTTGAACCATCAAAAAGTGAAGATTTTTTTGTGATTTTTGAAAGGGGAAACAGATCTCAAGATACAGATTGCAGCATGATGGCAATTTCCTATTTAAAAAAAGGGAGGAATTTTATCCCTGGTGTATTTTATTTGCCTTTGGTTTTGGAGTTCCAGTTATTAATCTATTTGTAACTTTGTGTTCTACAAAAACCTACTTGTAGTCACAGTAACTATACCACTTGCCTTTTCAAGAAGCTTCCAAAGCATCTTAAAGTGGTTTTCTACCATAAGTGTTACATGCATCTTAAGACACTATGCAAGATGATTTAATGATTTATTATAGAACTTGGTGAGGATAATCTTCAAAATTTATTAAAGGTTGCCTCTACCATGAAACCTAATAGTTCATATATTTTTTTCCTCTCTTTACTAGTTTCCTCTCTTTTCTTCCAAGTCTCTCTCACAGAAGTGTTCTACTCCATTATTCCCAAATCCACTAATTTTTTTCCTTTTCAAAGACAATTAATGCTGCTCTCTTCCATCCAGAAATTAGATACAACAGAGATTAGCCCTGTAGGAAGCTACAGGGTAAAACAGGAAAGCTTTGCCCTCTCAGAAATAACAAATTACGTGCTCTCTGTTTGGTTCTGTGCAGCAGTTGGAAGAAGCAGTGAATCTGGCACCTTGTCATTGCACTGTGGCAGAGACAATGAACAATCCGCCTCTAATTCTTTTTGACACAAAAGAAGACAGAGAGAAAAACCATGACCACCTTGATCTTCACTTCCCCCTTCCTATGAGAGCAGGATGACAGTTATGTTTCCTGCATGTTGTGACTGAGCAGAAGAAAAGGTAGCAGAAATTTCAGTAGAAAATACTGAACACTCCCAAGAAAATACCTAATAGTCCTTAGAGTATTGTCCACACCTTAAAAATATCTTAAAATAGAGTAGCCTTTAACTCAGTCAAATCAATACCTGTCATAAACACTGAGTTTCCTTTCAAAGTTTATATCACCGTAATTTTAGCTTGTCAGCAACATTTCCAAGTACTAAGTGTACTTCTCTTAGAATCAAAAAAATACTTATATTCTCAGAACTTCCATCTTCAAATTAAAAAAAATTAAAGAATATAAACTGTAAATAGAATAATGACTGAAATTTCTTTGTGAAAATACTGCACTGAGTTACTAACAAGTTTTGAATAGAGAAAACTCTTTCAAATTGCTAATACCTAGTGGCTTAATGACAGGTATGCTCACCTTCTTGAGTTGTACCATTGCACAGGGAGTCCAAAGTGTTGTCCTTTTTTGTACTTTACTTCCTATTTTCTCCATAATTTGCAAATATACTCTAAAAATGATTGGGAATTTTCAACTTAAGTGAAAAAACATGCAGATCTAAGTTCAACAAAGGTAGCCACCTCTAACAATCTCAGCAAACACAACACAGCTGGCAGCTGAATGAGCAGTGGGGCTTCAGAAACAGGTCTTAACAATTTTGTTTAAGATCACAAGTTCCCCACCAACACTGGAGTCACAGAAGGATGCCCATTAGCTGGTATAAAAGGAAAATTGGTAGGGCTCTGTGATTCAGCCTGAAAGGCACATGCAAGCAGACACACACCACCACACTGGAAAGTGGTATAAATTCTTCAATTTGAATAACTTCCACTCTTTTTTCTTCCTCTAGCTCGCATGAAATCCTGTGTTGTTTCAGTTAAAAACATCTTTCTGCTCTACATTTAATCATGTTTCTTTCCATTTAGCTCCCACTAGTCTCTTTACATAGCATTCAGAATTATTTTATATTGTGCAGAAAAATACATTCTGTAGCTAGATTTGTTTTGTCCCACTGTTGTTTTTTTTTAATCTTTTGTTTGATGCATGGGAAGATGCTAACCTTCCTGTGCTATCTTAACCACAGTGATCTGGGAGCAAAGCAAATGAGATTTAGTAGATATGTTTCTGTTGTCATTATTAAACTTCATATGCTTTGCAATGTAGGCAACGTGTTTTATTTCTCTTAACCTGAAAGAGGTTTCTGTCTTATTGTTGCAATTTATTAAGGGCAAACAATCTAGGGCTTATAATAGGCCTGTAGGCAGAACAAAGCCCTTGTCAAATGGAAGGGTTGGCTGCTCAGCTGGGTAGCATGTAAATGTGCAAGAAGAACTGTTCTGTTCAAAGACAGTAGACATGCTTTTTAAATAAAACATCTCATATAATTGAGAGTTGCCATTTAAGTGTTGTGTTGGAAATGTTAATTTAAAAAAATTAATTTAACTAAAGAAATAAGAGTCACAGTGAATTTTTTTTTTTGTGTAAGCTCTCACAATAAACAAAATCCCACATATTACTAAGGTTTTAATAAGAGCCTGAACATTGTATGTTTCTAAAATGGCAGTTTATTGTCATTTTATAATATCATGTTATGGAGGTTAGGATAAGTTCTGTTAGGTTAGGATAAGTACTGCTGTACTCACCTTGGCAGACCACCTAAACCTGATCTTATAGAAGAAGCATTTTTGGTTTATAATATCAGAGATCACTCTCCCTGTTTCTTTGACATAGTATCATGTTTCAAAAAGTAAGACAGTTTCTCATTCTACAGTTCACTTAAAATTTCTCATTATGTGCCTCTTTGCAAGAGCTGAAATTAAAATAACAGATAAAGATAACAAAATAATAGGCTTTTTTAATGCATTGGTCCACTTGGGCGCAAGCAGTTCTTTTTTTTCTCTTCTGTTGAAATGTGTAATAAGGACAGTATCATCAATTAGATTTCTCACTTTAACTTTCCATAATGTTTCCAGACTTCTCTATTTGGCAAAGACAATTGGGACAGATTTCTTTATTTTTTCCTCTGGCCTAAAACTCAAAACCCCCCACTTCCCAAACTGTTACCACCGAAGAGTTTATTAAATGGCTGAAAAAGACAGCTGGTCCCACCATCTGTTAAAAATTTTCGAGGGCCAAATGAAACAGGTTACACCTTTAGCCATGCCAAGTCTTCCAATACCCCCTCCCTCTCACAGCCTGTGGAGGGCTAATCTGAATTTCACGCTCTGATTTTGCTATTGCTAATGTCTGAGCTTCTTATGTGTGCTTCTTGTAGTTGCTTATATTAGTTCTCTAGCAGTATCAAAAGCTTCCCCTCTCCTTTCAACCCCGCTCATTTGCAATCAACGGAATCCTGGGTCTATGGTCTCCTTTACAATAAGATACTGTACCTTGAAGGAAACCCACAGAGAACCTAATATCTGACTTTTTGGAGCAATAGAGAAAACCAGGAGTACATTTCTGTTGTTTTGCATCCACTTTTCTAGAAATGCTAATGGAAGTAATTCAGATGTGCCAACAAAGACAGAATCTGCAACACACTGCAGGTGTGAGGGGGCTGAAACAAAAGGGATGCTAACCCTAATGGTATTTCTTGTCATTAACAATTCTTTGATGTTCATACTGGAGGCTCTCTTTTATCTTGTAGTTTTTCAGCCATCTTTGTTAACATGCAGTGCAACTAAATCTTTTTTTCCCCTAACCTTTAAAGACATCTGCAAAATGTTTATGCTAAGTTAGCTTCCATAGCATCTATCTGTAACACACATTGAAGTAAAATGAGATAAAGCCTGCAAGGTTATTATTAAAACATCAGTAAGTTCCTATCATTAAGTGAAAGGAACAGATCAATAAAAAGAAGCTCTTAATGTTACTTTAATAAGGATGAGTTTCTTGTAACAGGACTGGGGATTAACTGCAGTGTAACAGAATCACTGTTTATAATATAGCAGCTATGTTGATAAGAAACAGTTTGTTTTACTTGTACTCATTATAAGAAGAATTAAAAATATCTGTAAGTCCAAATATTAAAAAAGCCTGTCACAATATAATATATTCAAGGAAATTTTAATTTTTCAGAAGGGATTTCTCTGCCACTAAGTGGGCAGTGGCATTCAGTCAAGGAGCTGTAGGTGGAGATTCTCCACATCCATCTGTCTTTCCGTGACTTACAGATGGAAAAACGCTGTGTCTTTTAAAATGTTCAACTCAGTAGGATGACAGTAAAATGAAATGAACAATCAAAGCACACAAGATGCCAATCTGAGCTACTTCACAGCACTACCAGCAAACCCAGTGTTCTGCTCTCATCCCATCGGTCATGTCCTGTTAGATCACATCCCATTTTATCGCACTCTGTTAAATTATTGTTGCAGCATGCTGGAATGTTAAATGAGCAATGTAATCAATCAATACCAATTTCCAATTGGAATTCAGCTGTAAATGTGTACTGAGATGAAAATGCTGGAGATTGTAATACAAGTTATCACAAGATACAGTTTTATGAAGCCTCAAGTTACATTTTTCTTTCAAAACTTCATTTCTAACAGGTCAATTTAATCAAATAACTGTCTGTGCCTGCATTAAGTAGAGCACTTATCTTTGAATTTGGATGTAAACTTCCATCAAACTAATCCTACAGAACAAGAACATAAAGAACAGTGTTACTTTCATACTTTCTCTTTTTTTACAACTTTCATCTTGGGGCATAAAGGGAAACTAGGAACAGTGTAGTTAATATACTGTCTTGTCCCAAGTCTCAGCTGTATGGATTGAAGGACCAAGCTGCTTCTCTTGTTTCATCTACAGTATTCAGCAGTCTTAGAAATGTATATAGGAATTGGGGACCTTAAATTATTGACAATTTTATGAAATTAATGGATTGTATTTATTTTTTTTCTGCATTAGCACTGAGGAGCGCTCATTCTTAGGGTAATAGAAATTACAAAACTAAAAGTTTCTGTTTCAAAGAGTTTGCGATCTCATTAAGAGCCATTTTGTCACAGAAGCCGTTACATAATCTCTCCAGTTGCATAACTGTATTAATTTGTTGCTTATAACCGGGAGTGGCAGCAAGAACAAAAAACACTGAGTAAACCATGTCATACAGTGCTGTGGAAGTACCTGCTCTTTATTCCTTTCCCTTTGCTGAGGGCCCCAGAGTAGTCTCTCCATATCGTTTCCTGGACAGCAATGCTATATACTCCAGCTCCCAGCTTTCTGAGGGTTGCTTCCACCAGAACCTCAAGACCCTGCTACCCCTCTCCTGGCTTCAACTATCCAGTGCATTAGACAAGCACAGCATCCCAATTCTGCTATTCCAGTTTCAGATAGGCCTTCAGCAGAGACTTGCCATGATGAGTGGCACAATAATTTTTGGAAACAGCTGTGACAGGCCAGCCTGTCCGCTTGCCTCTCAGCACTGGATTCCAGGTCAGTGGTTGGCGTCCAGTCTTTCTCATGATGATATTACTTTCACTTAGAGATCAACATGAGACTTCGCCGGTAATGGGTCAGAAATGGGGACTTGGATCTTTTGCAGAAAAAAGCACTTAGGTTGATCTACTTACTTGTCATCCCTATTTTTCAACCATCTTGTAAAATACTGGTTACATTATTGAAAAAAAGAATATCTCTTTGCAATTTAATTAAAGAAAAAAAAAGCCTGCTAAACAAAACCAAAGAATTTATCTATTAGTGGCCTGATCAATAATATGTAATCTGGTTTCTGGAAACATTATTCCAAGATGTGTTTTTCACTTATCTGCTCCTATGTCCTTTAGCATCACAGTGTAAGTACTACAATGAACAGTTCCCTGATAAAACAACATATATATTTACTGTTCTAACTAGCACTGGATTTATACATGTAATAAAATAATATCCAATAATTCTTGACAAATCCATTAAGATGAGTTAGGCATCCGCCTGTGTATTTAAAGACACAATGCTCTATTATTATGAATTGTCAACGTCCTCCCTTATCAGTTCCAGTGCCCAACACAAAGGAGACACAAAGACTCTCACTGAGTTCTGCAATCTTTAGCTTTGACTCAGAGGACTGCTCCCTAGCCTTTGGTTTTCACAGCATCCTGTGCTACTTTTGTCAGTCTGGGAGTACTGCTTTGTTGTCAAGCAGAAACATTTTCTGTTAAGTAAGCGTTCTGCTACAACTCCTTCTAGGGTAAGTAGTGTTAAAAGACAAAGCAAGTTACTGAAATGTATTTCTAGTGTTAACAACAAAACTGACATTACTTCTCATATTTTGTTGTCAGAGTTAAAAGCGGGATGGATAAGTTTAGTATATGCAATGTCTTGTGCATTATCGGTGCTAGAACTACTTAACCATTTCTCACAGGATATTTTTCTGCCATATTACTTTATTTTCAATTGTATGCACTATATATATATCTGGTTAACCTGAAGATATTTAGAAATGCCAGAACTTGGCTTTCTCTAAAAATTCTCTGTTTGGGACAATCAAAAATTGAATGAGAAATAAGAGTTCAGTAGACCTCAATTATTTATCTCATTGCTAAATGTTTTACAATTTAAACGTAATATCCCTATATATATCTTAAAACAGGAGGGGATAAGCATTCAATTATAAGACTATTTCTTTTTAGAAAAGATTAAGTTTTTAAATTGGGACTTAAATCCTATTTCCCATCTTTTTTTTTTGGTGTAAAATAGATAGTAGTACCACCCAGTTTTTAGCTTTACACTATTTATAGCCATATTTTATGATCTTCTAAGTAACAAGAAGTCCTTGGATAGCTTGATAGGGCCCACTTAAAAGACCTTCAGTGCACAAAAGCTCTTTCCACAACTCTTACGGTGTATGGGTGAGGGAGGTCACAGTGGGGGCAAATTTAAGATGGCTGCAATTTACTCCCATTCTAAGGTTCCTTTATGTTACTAAAGTGATGTAAATGTTTAAGTCACAAGCACGTTTAAAATTACCAAATGAAAGGGGCTAATCTCCAAAAGCTCCCTGCCTGATTTTTTTTGGCACAGAGAGTAGTTTTTAAGCTGCCATAACTGAAAGGCAGAAATTGTCCTCAGCAAGAACCGGTTTCTAGTGCCATTAAGCTCTACAGAAGAAATCTACTAAAATCCCTTGTTGAGCTTCACCCTTTTCTCTCCCATCTGCTGAAAACTGTTAAAGATATTACACAGTGTCTAAGAAATTTTCTTCTTCCTAACAGGATTTAAACTCTTTACTCTTATAAAATACTAAGAACAGGATATGTTATGAACTATTAAGTAAAATACATTAATATTTCTGGAAACTATACATGGAAGGAAATAAATCAGAACAATGCTTTAACGGTATCAAAACCAAAGAAAATCTAAGCAATTCACGTTGCTATGCTCCCGCTGACCAGGACCATCACACTGACATGTCTCCTGTACTTTTCACATACAGATCAATCCGAACACACACATCTATCAATGTAGTAACAGAAGTTCAACTCTTTGGTCAGTCTTAATGTGACTACATGGCTCTACAGCAAGGCTTTTAATAATTGAAAGGCATGTATGTGCTCTAAAATGAGGATGAGAGCAGGTGACCTCAGAGGTTATCTGGTGAGGGTAAAATGCATTGAACAAAAACAAATGAGTGAAGGGGGATAAGTTAGGAAAGAATAAAATGCTGACTTTGTGCACAGTGTTTAGCCAAGAAGTAGCAAGAATGAAAACACACTACAGTGTGTTTATACAGTACCTTCAGTATAAAAGTATTAGTGGCATTAATCAAATTTGAAAAGATCATAGCAGATATAGATAGTGGAATTGCATATAACACAGAAAATATTATATTTTACCCTTTCTATGTAATTAAAGACGGCTCAAAATCTCTTTGAAGTCCATTTCTGATGGCTGAAGTTGATACAGGCTTAACAATTGGAAGAAGAAAAAGGAAGAAACCTAAGGAATATACTTAGGGAATGTTTGCATTTTGCCTGAACTTTACTATTTAATGTTCTGAAGCTGCTCCTGTTCACTCGGGCACTTCAGCAAAACACTTAATCACGTGCCAAAATTTCATTGATTTCTCTGGGACTTAGGTTTTGGCTTAAGTGCTCCACTGAATTATATATTATTTTTCACTCTTCCTTAGTTCTTTATGAAATTAATAGAACTACTCAGAGTAATATATTACTTAGCGTAAGGCTGGTTTACACAGGTGGCATAATACCCAACTGGAAACTTTACTACCATTTAACTAAAACAATTGATAAACTCTAACTATGCATAATAGTGATGTGAATGGCAGTAATAATAAAACTTTATTTTCCCAAAAAGTTTTCAAAAAGGAAGGATGGAACCCATCGGAGGGGAGATAAAAACAAGGATCATAAGTATGTCTGTATGGTCAGATTTAATCAGTATGGTTTGTCAAGAAAAAAAAAAAAGAATTTTGAGCAAATATGTAAGGCAATAAATGTGATTATTTTATTTCCAAGAGTTTTTGACAAGGGCTTGTCTGGAAAAGAAGCAAAGAATTGTCACAGATCAAAATTGTGCCTCTGAAACAGAAAATAAAGAGTGAGGTGAATTAGTCAGCTTCTCTCAAGGAAACAGTAACTGCAAAGAATCTCAGCATTCCGTACAAAGTTGCACAGTGTTTCATTTTTCAATTTGCAAAGAAAGTGAAAAGCAAGTAGAAAAAATTTCAAGTGATTTTCCCCCCCTCTGCTATATACAAGAAGGCTGTGGAAATGTAGGAATTACTGGAGCCCAGAGATACAGGTTAAGAAATAAATGAAGTATTTGCATGGATAACAAGAATAAGTAGTCGTAATGATGGTTTCTGTTACAAGAACTATATAAAGCAGTGTGTGGAATGTTAGCTTTAAAACTGTTCTACTTCTTATATTTGAAATAATTCTTCAAGTTAAACTTATGGTAAACTAATGCTTTATAAGAAAACCATTTGCAAGGTCAACTGAGACACACTTATGTTTTAGATGATTTTACTCTGTACATTTTTGTAGTGTTAAAAGCCATACACAGCACAAAAAGTAATAAAGGATAATGTACAATACTTGTCTAATGAAATACAAAACAATTTCTGTAAGATCTGAGAATAAAATTTTAAGGACAGAGTTCTTTCAATCCAGTTCAGTTCCTTGATCTTACTTTTCACACAGCTCTACCAGCAGTTGTGCCAGCACAACAGAAGGGATGGCACAGGGTGGGAACAGCAGCTAGGGAGGGGGAAGCAGGAAAGAAGGGGTCGGAATTATATAAAATAACCTTGCTGCTAAAGAAATGAGTCCATTGTCAACATCAACACATACAGGTAGTGCTGCTCCCTTTTACTGGAATTGTTCATAGAAATACAGGTAAATGGGACAATTTTCAGCTGCAAACCCAGGTTTAATTTAGTGAACTAAGTTACTAGCTGAAATTTTATTTTTAATATGTTATATAAACACACATGGACAAAGTTAATTAGAAAAGATTATCAGCAGGAAAACACTCTTACCAGTATTAGTCAATAGAGTAAGTGAGGTTCAGCTTTGAGCAAAAGATACACCTCTTGAAGAAGGAGGAGATGGGGAACTGGGAGAACTGTCATCTTCAGGGGTAGATTCAACAGCTGACAATGATTCGTAATACTCATCCTCTCCATCCAGCACTTTGATTTGGCTTGAAAGAAAACAAACAACATTTATTAAATTAAAATTTAATTCTGTCAGTATCTTCAGAAATAGAAACTTCTCTGTAGATGTAAAACCAAAGAGTGCTAGTATAAGAAAGGAAGAAAAGAGATGAGATGATTTGATGAGAAAGATACTACTATTACTTTTTATAATTATACTCTGAAGGGTTCTAAGGATCAGTGAAATGCAATATAGTGTTTCAGTTTGAGTGTACAGAATGATAGAACAAATACTTGCATCAAAAGTGCATTTACTTTGAGCAATGTGGCTTTTTTGTCTGTATATGTTCCACAAGTAAGATATGATTTTGATATCATATTTCAGATAATGGCTTGCTGTGAATATGAACCAAAGACCACATCATCAAGTTTTGGGGAAAGTCCTATTGACAGCAAGGGGCTTTCATTTTCCTGTGATGTATGATGAGCACTGCAGTCCCATGTTAGTGTTTTTATTCCTGGAATACAAACCTTTCTAAACTAGGAGAGGGAGATAAAATAAACCAAATCTTGTGCAGTCACGCAAAATTTTGGGCTTCAACCTTGACTCAAAGAACTCCTACTCATACAGTTATATTCAGAAGATTAATAAAAGAGAGAGGACATAATACGAAAAATTCTTGTATATTTTTGGAGTAAATGTGTTTGCAAGACCAAGCATCCACCAGTCCTCTTTGGTCTATGTGATCAGGCAAGAAAATGCTTTGGCAATTGTATAGCAGCCAGCCTGGCTTTTTCTACCTATACCTGACAAAACTGTTTGTGTAAAAGTGACAACTGACTCAGTTCAAGAGAGGAGGAGCAACTTCCTTTTGGGCTGAGAGGCCTCTCCATCAGTTCTTCTCATATAGTCCCCCAGGAGGGAAGAAGCCCATTTGTGTGTGTGCTGCTGCAAGGCCAGCAGGGCTTCTGGCCTTGTTCTAGGTCACAGAACTTCAGTTCCAGCACCCTTCATCTGGCTCCTCCCACTAGTGCTAAATGCACTTAAAAATATGAAGAAAGATACTTTTTTGGTAGTAAGAATACTTAGAGCTGGGGAGCATGTTTTGTAAGAATCAGTTCTAGTGTCTGCAGACAGCACTACATGCAAGCTTTACATTTGCTTCTGCGGAAAATGTCCAATGTCAATGCACAGAAATATGTTAATTGTTTATTTTTAGAAACCTCTCTAGAAAGTTTTGCATATTCTGTAATATCACAAAGGACTTCTTCTGTTTACAGTTGCTTAGAACTAAGAAGATAGATATTTACCCAAGTTTTCTTGGCTTCCTCTTGCTCCCTTGATATTCTAGAGTTCCCTGTGGAGAGGGCCAAGAACACACAGTCAAAGCAAAGCAGCAAGTCGTTAATTTTTAATTCAAAGTGATTTTGTGTTGAATGCAAGCAGATGCTGATAATATCAGAAGTCACAGCATAATTTTTTTGATCAAAGGGCTCAAGTGAGCCTGATGAAGCATGCATCTTGCTCGTCTTTGATAAACCACATCAATTATTCACCGTGAAGGCAGACATCCTGACATGAAAGCAACAGATAAAGAGCATAAGCACATGTTCAAGACGAGAGCAGAAGAACGTGGGGGTGGGGCTGGAGGGGCTGAAACAGGTATTAATAACAGAATTATTAACTGGAAACAAAGCCAGTAAAACAGCTTTATTGCCACTTTGAACTCACATTTAACTGGTTATAGTACATGTTGTCCTCAGGGCTATTCAGCATTTTGGGCTGCTGACATCGTCGACGAGGTGTTCTCAGCTTCTGTTCAAGACAGTTTTCTGAACCTACAGTAAGATAACACAATTTAGTTTTAAGCTGTGCCAGGTGCTGTGAACGTCTTAGCACATTTTAGTCTGTAAACAGTCTTTTCTTCTGTCCTGTTTGGTCCTGGATTTATTAGCAAGTCTGTTCTATCCAAAGTAAGCAAACAGAAACTTGGGGATCTTTGTTTTCTCTTTTGAAACTTAGTTCAAACAGAAGTTTTTAAGCAGAACTTAATTTTTACTTTTTAACATTTTTTATTCTCCCATATCACATGGCTCCTTATTCCTTTTGCACTTTATCTTAGTATCTTCTGTTATCTAAGCAGGAAATGAGATATATTGTGCCTAGCTAGGGATATATCATTCAGCAGCAACAAAATCGTTCTTCAGCAGTAGACAGTAATAAAGCCTTTTGACTTTTGATGAGACTTAGTCTATTATCATCATTTTTATCATATAAAAAGGCTACCTTCTTGACATGGCTCTCTGTTTAATCAGAGTAACCAGACTGATTTGGAATTACACTTTCTTAATATAATTTGTGATGTGTTGTAAAGTAACAGTTGCTTAAAGTCATCTGGAAAGCAGAGATTAAAGATGAAGGAAACATTTCAGAAGGGTTTTTGAAAAGAGCTAACAGGGTGTTTCTGTTTGATTGATTTTTGTTTGGTTGTTTCTTTAGTATTAAGGAAGAAAGACATTATGGTGTGTTGTACTCCATTTTACCAGGCATTTTCTGTAGCTCATCCTCTATTTCAGGATAACCCAGAATAACTATTTTCTGAATATCTAAGTTACTAAAAGATCCTGTGGAGGGTAAGGGAAGGTCATTTGCTGTTCAAATAATTCTCCCAATGTCTTTGACTTTTCTCATATCTTCCTATCAAAATTATTCTAGTGACAGTATGAATAAAAACAGGATTTGGTGGCACTGAAGGAAAAATATACATTTTATCACATTTGCATTCCACACTGCACAGGGATCTTGCTCCAATACAAAAGACCAGCACAAAGATCAAGTAGCACATGGGTTCCTATAAGCACTTCAAAACAGAAGTTAATATGGCCTGTGCAGATGCAGGACTCTAATCTCACAAATCCATTTGTAAGATCTGCCCATAAGGAGCAGGTAACATTACAAAGGAGGTTTATTATGCACCCAGGTTTACAGTTGGTATCTGCAATATGAGCGAGGTAGAGATGGTTGAACATCGGCCTTTTCAGCCAAAAGACTGACTGTTCAGAGAGATTTTCTCTCTTTCACTGTCTTTCTCCCTCTCAACAGTAAAATTTGAAAGATATTCATTTCCTCCCAGCATATGACTGCAATGTCTGTGTGAGAGAGGAGCACTTGTTCTGTTCCATCACAATGCCTGGGAGGGATGGTGGGTTAAATGATCACCAGGACACTGACTGCAGAGCTGGGTCTAAAACTCAAACCCAATTTTATAGAGAAAGGTTATATTTATCCAGCAAGACAAAATAACCTTAAAATAATACAATCACGCTGCTTGCTAATTTAATACCCAATGCTTCAATACTTTATACTTTCAAGTTCAGTAAACCTTTAAATTTTTGCTAAAGAGATTTTGATGGCTGAGCCTGAAACTGTACCAGAAAATACGTCTGGGGAAATTTGGTGCCCAAATAATATCTGTGTCTTTGGAAAGTTTTTTCACTATGATTTACATAGGATACAGATGCAATTTTGTTCTCTCTGAAGTCTCTGAAAGTTTCATGGATGACCTGCTGTAACTACATTCTAGTCTCTCTCTGAGAGACTCGAACTGATCTTAGAGCTTTCTATCTCAGGATCTGCAGGGTCTGCAATTTTTGCAAGCAATGTTTTCAGTGACAAGGCCATTCGCAGCAATATAGGTCTTGAATACCTCTCCCTGAATAACTTTTCTATTTTAGCAAGAGACTGGTATAAGCTCAGATCCTCACAGTTTTGCATCATTTCACACATCTCTCTGTAGCTTGCCAGAAGTAAAAACACAGCACACAAATATTTAGAAATTTTCTAACAGTATGGTAATATGTCAGGGCGTTCTTTTTCCCTTTCCCCTAAGTGCTCTTGCAGCCTTCAAGTTCTTTTTTCAAAACACCCATATGTATAGGGTTGGGGTTTTTTTAATGTCTTTTATTCATTAGGATTCTGAGACACTAATATTTTGCTCTACCTTTTTATCCAATAATTATTTCTGTGTATTCTATGTGTGGTCTGCAGCTTGTGTTCTCCAAAGGAAATACCCTTTCAGTGGGCCCATTTGTCTTAGTAGCATACAGTACAACAGTATAAAATCTGGTAACATTTATCATAAACTACCATATCTGGAGAAAATGGTATTAACATGTGCTCCACACTCAGCAATTGAATAGGCATTTTAAGTGCTGCTCTAAAATATTTTGCTTTGATGACAAACTTAAAGCCACCAATGAGAAAAAAGTCACTTGTCATTTTAATAGCACTAGGAGCAGCACCCACATCATGTACATGGCTGTACTGCATGCCAATTGTGCCAAGTGCCTCTGGCATGTCCAGGCTCCACAGTTTGCTACAAATTTAGAGACCAGATGAGAGAGTAAGCACATGTACTTTCTTCAGGTTGTCCTTTAGCACCATTTTTCAAGAAAGAGATCTGATGCCCTTTTTTTTCTGGAAGAAAAACTTTCCTTGTAAATCTAAGCACAGAAATTCCTTAGGTTACAATTTCTTAACTGATAAATTGCTTATTGCAGTGGAGAAATAGCACAGAGTAGGCAAAATGCTTTCTGCCAAGTGCTCTATGTCAGCTAATCTAAGTGTAGGGCAGCTGAAGATCTGGACATGCTCTTCTTTTCCTCCCTTGAACCCAGAGAAGCTGATACACATGGGCGAGCAGGCTCATGTGGATGTTTCCCTAAAGCTACCATAAAATTGATGTTGCTTACAGTGAAGGGAATTACAGACTAGCTAGTGGGTCAATCTGTTGGAGTAGGAAGTATTTACAAACAAACTGATGGTGTTTCTGTTTGCTCCTCTATTACTAGTATTGATTATCCTTTTTATTTCTCTGAAACATAAGAGCCCAAGCCAACAGACCAGGATCTTGCAGTGCTCCGACAGATTAAAAAGATGTGTGTTTTCGACTAAATGCAAAGTCAAACATGCAAGATACATTTTTATGATCTGGGAATTGCATAGTTAGAAAGCAGTGTCTCCAGGAGAGACTTGGGAATTATGGATATTCAGCTGAATATGAAATAGACTGGGTGAGAAGAAGAGGAGACTACTCAACAGAAACAGGAAAACAGTGCGCAGAATTATTTTAAAGTGGGTGCAGTAAAGTGCAGAATGTTTTGGGAACAAGAACAATTTAAAAATCTGGAAAATCTTCTATATGGTAAGAAATACAAGACTGTTCTATTTGATTTTTTTTTTTCAGAAGGAGGTTAAGAGGTGTTTTGAAGCAAGTTTAAACACCTGTAGAGAACGTGAATGGTTTTTCATCTTCAAAAACAAAAGCCTAAACTATCTAATGGTCAGAAGTGGAAGCAAATTTTAGACCAGAAATACAGCATATACTGTAAAGCAATCAAAGAGAAGAAAAAATATTTAGCAGTATGACAGAAGCTAAGGTTGAGGTTAGAAGCTTTTAGACAAGGCACACTTTGACTTAAGCTAAAGTTAGAAACTATAAAAGATGTGACACAGATCACTCCTAGCTTAATAGAAGTTCATTTCTCTAATGTGATTTTTATCACAAATCTCCATCTACAGATTTTGTATTGATCTTTTGAATTCTCGGATGTCGTTTCTGAATTTCTATGTGATTCTTCTTTGCTTTCTTAAGGCTGAAATGGAAATATTTTTCTTCAATTAGCCATCACATCCATCATACTGACACTTTAAATGTCATCTCTTGGCTTGGAGATGATTAGCACATCTCTTATGTTATTTATCTTATTTAGAAGACTTTTCTGTTTAAAAATCCATCCTTTCCATAAGCTGCAAAACACTCTTTCAGAAATGCGAACAGTAAGATTTAACAAAAGACTTCAAAGTGCTCTTTAGCACTGACACAAGGACTTTTGCATCTAGGATTTGGGCCCTGACCAATACTTTCAAAACAGTAGCTGCTAAAATGTATTTTTATAATGACTTCCCATGGGGCAGATAACTTCACTTGATATGCATTGAAGATCTCATCCTAAATGTCCTGATTGTCTTGCTTATCTTGGTATTGAAAACTTAGAAACCAGGCACTGGGCATGCTTATCAGAGGAACTAAGAATTTTGCTCCCTGAAATGAAGCTAGGATCTTCATAAACTGTTCATGACTAAACCTTTGCTTTGAAAATCCCTTGATGTTGATAACCTTGCCAAATACTGCTAATTTTTCCTATATGGAGAATTCTGCAGCTACAACTGCATTTGGAACTTGTAAAATCCTCTGATACAAGTCAGATTGTTTAAGGTTGGTGCAGCACAGCTGGGGCTTTAAATTCTGGATGACATCTTACTTTTTGCAAGAATGGTTCTTTGCCAATGTGTCAGTACCCCGAAGAGGCTGTGTTGCCAATTCCCCTGCTGAAGGGACTCCATCCACAACACATATTAAAGGATGGAGCTGAATACTCTCATTTTCCTTCTGAAGCCATTTACAGAAAGCAGTTTTGGAAGGGGTTAGTTTTGTCTCTTTTTCTCTTATAGGTAAACACAAACCTAGTATCATAGGAAGGGTAGTTCCTTTCTAATTACTCAAAGAAGGAGATTTAAAGTACAAGAAGGGGCAGTCAGCTAAAGGAAAGGTAATGGGGCCATTTAAGAGATCATATATATTATTAACAGAGTAAGCAAATAAAGAAGATAAATAAGTATGACCAAGAAAAATAGTAAGCATGTAGCTGATTTCCAATCTATAATATTGGATGAAACATGAAAGTGCAACCCTTAATTATAAGCAAATATTAGCACAGACTCATGGGATCTCATCATAACATCTCAAGGTCTACATTCATGAAAATTTAAGCAATGTTTAAAATCATGTTAATTTGTTCTTTGTTTGTTTCTTTTCCTGCCAGTGTAATTTATTCCAAAAGACTTTGGTTCTCAAGCCTGGATATATTGATCATGCCTATGTAAAGCATTGTTATAGCCTGGGGAGAAGACTTTTGTGGAAAAACTTGTCTTTGTTCTCCTTTGATAATTTGTATGTATTTTGATGTTTTCGAGTTTCCAGTTTTGAATCATTTTTCAAGGCAGCAAGTTAACTTCACTTTTCCTCTTGAAGTTTTAGGCAAATGCAGAAATGACCTCATAGACAACAATAATATACATCCTCCTCCTGGACTGTACACTAGTGGATAATTATATGCAGCATGTTGATTTCAAGGAACTGACTTGCGTGCCATGCAAGTCAGTTCAAGCAGAGGACTCAAGGGGATAATAATTCTGGTCCCACTCATATCAGTGTTAAATAGGAGTGACTAAACATCACTTACTCAGAAAAAAATGCTGTAAATTAACTAGACTTCATGATTTTAATTATTTCAGCTTAATTTTTATAAAAAGGGATTTTCAAAGGGCACACAATGCTGTTTGGCTATGAGTGTTCATACAAACATATTTTCTTCCTTTTCCATTTCCAAGATTCTCCATCATTTGCACAAATTTATATCACACTCTAAGTGCAAAACAGAAGTAAAATGCAAAATAGGAGTAAAAAGAAAAATATATCTGAGAAGCAGAGTGCATACTTGGGCATTTAGTCCCCACTGAGCTCCTGCTGTGCCTGCCTGCCATACCCAATCCAGTTAGTACGGAACTATTTTGCACATCCCTGAACTAAACTGCAGTCAGTGTGGCTTTAGCATGAGCACATGTTGAGAGATACCAGGCCCACATCACAGGGCATTTGTACACTGCTTATTAAATGCTACCAATTATAAATGCATCAGAAACAAGGACAGGTCTAATAGGCTTCACAGAACACATACTGTAGAATAATCTGTAGCTTCATTTGGAAATAATGAAGTCACCGTGCCTACGCTACATAATTATATTATGGTATATTATGGTATTATATTATGGTAGTTCTGCAAAAATGCTGGAGGCTGATAGAAAATAAACATACTGTCTCTAAGATTTTAATCTCAGTACAGGCAAAACCACACCAAGAGACAACGCAGGGAAAGAGAGAATAAAGAGCAAGACTACTTGGTCACTTGAGTAATGAGGTATGTCTCCATTATCTTCTTTTGCTTTCTGAGGTTAGTATGAGGGAAAAGAGAAAACTACAGGAAAGAGAAATGGACAGGAAAAAGACAAAACCCCCTCAAACAATTAAATAAGGTATTAGGAAACTAGGGAAAAGAAAAAATGGGAACAAATAACCATTAGCAGTAGAAGCGGTGAAGCAGTGGAATCTAAATTCTGGCATCAGAGGATTAAATTAATCCAGTAACATGAGGAGCCTACAGGCATATTGACATATTTAGTACTATTAACAATTGTAATTCTGTCCAGAATATTTCATGCTAATCTACTGGTAGCTTCAGACCTCTGCAAATATACAAGGCTATCCATTCTGTTGATATTGTGAGATCTAGTATGATGGAAACCATTCTTGCCACCAAATTCCCTTGGTCCCTCTTCCTCTACATAAGAGTGTCCAGAAATATTTATAGGAGCTGGCACTTTTGATGCTGCTAGTGATAAGCAAGCATGGAAAGAACAATAAATCAGATGTGCTTTGAGGAATTACAAGGCCTCAGCCTTTGCTAACTCTCACAAAATGTCTTTCTGAAGCTTTACATAAGTGTTGCTAACTACTTTTAAATATATATATATATTACTGATTAGAAAGAGTGATTAATCCTTAGTAAATCTTGCAACTCCAGTGTACTTAAAGCTCCTATTTGCATTTGGTAAGTAAGAATAATATATTAGATTTAATTATTTTCAATGCCAAGTACCTTGTACTCCAAGTCCATAGCTCCAAGAAATTTCACTGAAATCACAGAATCCGGAGGGGTAAAATGTCCTATAGAAAGATTTAAAATAAAACAAAACCAAGCTTCATGATTACCTTGGATCCCCCACACAACTGTGGTGAACTAGAATTCTGTTTACTCAGATGGAGTGTGCTCATAGTGCCAAGAGCCATAGACTGCTAGGGAAATTAGTGTAGCCTCTTTGATGTCATGTGTGTCCCAGAATCTGTAACACACTGCTACAACTGTGAGCATAGCCTTTTGTTTATAACCCTAAACAGAACCATTTGAATACACACACTGAAAGAACTCGTAACAGAAGCGATGCATTTTCTTCCACCCAGTGATTCATTATGTACAGCTTCATTTTGGATACTGCAGTTATATGCAAAGCCATATGCTTTAGATTACAAAGCATACTAGGCAAATAATAAGTTTTTCAAGATGGCATGTAAAGGCTGTTTTTGCATCTGTTTGTTGCCAACGACCCAGATGATACTGTAATTAGAACAACAAATATTTTATGTGAAATCAATCATTTAGCTGTCTCTAAACCCTGAGACAATGACTTTTAGATACACTTTGTTGGGAAACAAGATCCATAAATAGTTTGAATCTTGGCTTTTGCTGGTTTTTTCCCTTCTAACAAAATTCTGATCTTTCACTATTTGTCAGTTCTTTCAGTTTCTATTGTGAGTGATTTGACTGTAGAGGGAAAAGGCAGAGATTAAACAAAGCATACCAAAGAACTAAACTGTCAGTGACTAACACGGGTAAGATTCAAACCTGTCAGCAAACAGCACGCTTCTACAAGTACAGTCCTGAAGATATGTATTCCTGAATGTTGAATATACACAAGCCCTCATCCACTCTGCACATAGTAACATCTTATAGTGGGTTCCAGAGGTGTGGCAACTAATCAAATAACTAGTCAAAGTTCAAGAAGTTTACACAGCTACAACCTTATCTTCAGTGGAAAAAAACCCTGTCAAACCCTCTGAATGGCAGAAACTACTTCTGGACAATGCAGGAAACTTAACTGATCATTATTTTTCTAACCCTCCTTAAACTTGACCCAAGGTGGTTGTGGAAGCTGCTTTTTGGTTAATTCATAGAATCATAGATTGGCATGTGTTGGAAGGAATCTTAAAGATCATATAGTTCTAACCCCTCTGATGAAGACAGGGGCACCTTCCACTAGACCAGGTTGCTCAGAGCTCCATCCAACCTGGTCTTGCACACTTCCAGGGATGGGGCAGCCATAACTTCTCTGGAGAACCTGTTCCAGTGTCTCACCACCCTCAAAGTAAAGAATTTCTTCCTAATATCTAATCTACTTTCTTTCAGTTTCAAGCCATTCCCCCTTGTCTTGACACTATATGCCCTTGTAAAAAGCTTCAATCTTTTTTGTAAGCCCCTTTTATAGGTACTGGAAGGCTGCAATTAGGTTACCATGAAGCCTTCTCTTCTCCAGGCTGATCTCAATTCTCTTAGTCTTTTCTCCTAGGAAAGGTGCTCCATCCCTGTAATGAAGTTGGTGCACCTGCTTTGAACTTGTTCCAAAATGTCTGTGCCCCTCCTGTGCTGGGAAATGCAGAGCTGGATGCAGCTTTCCAGGAAGGGTCTTATGAGAGCAGAGTAGCGGGGTAGACTCTCTTCCCTTGACCTGCTGGCCACAGTCCTTTTGATGCAGGCCAGGGTACAACTGGCTTGTGATCTTTTTGGAAGAGGCACCTACTGATGAAAATCAGAATATTCCAGGGCCTGCTTAATCCAATAGCCACCAAGTGATAAGTAATATCCATCTCAAGTTTACATGTGAGATAAGTGATGTCTCTCTTGCTGTTTGAGCAATGCTGTATGATAAATAAAAGTGAATGAAGAATTTCACAGGAGAAAAACCTATCAAGAGCAATTAAATATGAAGAGGTCACTTCCAAATTGAGACATCCCTTAGCCACAAACCACGTTAGGTTTGAGAGTTTTCTGGGCAAATGTCTCTGCTTGCCCTACTTTTGTACTATAACCTAGGCTTTTCTTCTTGGTTACTACGAGAGAGAGAAAACCAGGATAAACACATTTTATTGTGACTGGAAATGCTTTTTTCTTATGGTTCTCCTAGTCTTTTTCTTTTTTTTTAGGTTGCTAACATTCAAATGAACAGGAAAGAGATCAATTAAAATAAATTGAAACAGAACAAATCCCCAAGAGGCATATGAACCTGAGGTTGAGGTAACTTCTCACAAGGTACATGCCAGAGTCTTCACAGTAAAGATCATTTCAAGGTCAACTTCCACTGTTTATGGCAGGAAGATAGTGTTACACTTGCCTTTTGTTAGCAGTGCACCAGATCAACCTGAGCTTCTGGAAGTCAGAAGTTGAAATTCCGTGCAAACATGAATAAAAAGGAAAGCCAGGCATCCTTCAGTTTTCTGGACATCCCTCGTTTTCTCTTCTCCATGAGTATTTGTCTGAGGTACTAGTCCTAAAGTTGAAACACTGGGACACCTACAGAGGTACTGTGCACCAAGAGTCTTGCCATAATGCAAGCTTGTCTCATCAGCATTATGTCATGTTTGGGACTCAGCCTGTTGATGCAGTTTATTTATTTAGTGAAGTTAAAGAAAATAGGATTAGAAAGTATCTCAAGACAATATTTTGTCCTTCTCTCTCTTCCAAAGCAAAAATTGCTCAGAAACAAAAGATATCAAAAAAATTCTCACAAACACAGCATCAAAAATGGAGTCACTCATGATACTTCTGCACAATAAAATGACAGCTATTTCTTCAAAAAAGAATTAGGATGATGATTTAGTCAATATGATTGAATAAATAACTTTGGCAACTTTAAAGTACAAATCCTAAATAACATGACAGTATCATCAATTTTAAGAGATAGTCTCCAAAACACATTTGGAGCTAGTAATACATAAGCTTTTCAACTGCAGATTGTAGATCTCAAGAGCTGCATATCATGTGCTAATATGCTTCAGAAAACTCACTGGACATTTGGCACTGGTTCATCTTGTGGATTCTAGCTAAGAAAAGCAAAGCATATGGGGAAAAAGATGAAACAAACATAAAAAGTAAACACTGAGATTAACTTTTAAAAATAGTCAAAACATTCAGTGCATTAAAGAAGAGTAACAAATCACAAATACCTTTCTAATTCTGCTTTTCTACAGAGCCAACTACTGAAATTGCCAAAAATGCATCATACAATTGTGGGGAGTTAAGTCTGTGCAATCAAAAGTAGGGCAGGAGGCACACTGTAAGTTCACGCTCAGTTGAGACGTGGTTCATAATGGTCTGAGTTTCAGAGCTGCTGTTGTAGCGTATAGCCTGGATGCATTTAAAGGTAATCCCTCACCTTCTTCCAAACTGTAATAATAGCATTTTTATCCCCTACCCTCAGAGATTAAGCCACTTGATTGACTTTGAATTCTGGACACACAGGAAATTTGTATTAATTTAGCATAATGATGAGGCGCAATAAAGGCTCTGTGGAACCACAACAGCATGGTCTCTAAGGTTTTGTTCGTTACAGAAACACAATTTGCATATCTAAAGGCTTGAAACCATGAGTCCATATTGATACAAGTAGTATCTAAAATTTGAGTGTAGCAGATTCAGCATATATTTCAAAGAATAAATGGTAGAAGCCTAAGATAAAACTCTCAGTAGATTTCTTCATTAAGAAAGAAGGTCTTTTTCTGAATTCAAGGTATTTGGCAGCAGTAGCTTTTAAAGGAAGTAATAAAGAAAGCTTGAGTGAAGCTTGCAAAAATGCCAATACTTAGATATCTACTTTACAGTGTTGCTAGAGTGATTTGGTCTGACATTTGTAAATGTTGGAAAGAAAGGAGGTACTTTGGCTAGATAAAGGAGGCTAATGCTGCTGACCTATGTTCTACAGCAATCCATTTCTTTAGGGGGTTGTTAAGTGCTACCCCTAACATTAGACCCTCAGTTAGTGATGGTTCACAAGTGATCTATGGATCAAACTCAGGCCAGTAAATTCTGAGGGAATATTTTGAAAAAGAAACTGAAGAAACATAAACAAACTATTCAGTCAATGAAAGATTTCGAAAAATAAGTAGGACTAGAAAAAAATCTTCAGGCTTTAAAGATGTGAAAGAGCATCTAGGGTTTTTTTCCTCCTTCCAAGTCCAAATCACAACCTTCTATTGACAGCTTACACTATGAATCTAGTGGTAGAATGCTAAACTCATATAAAAATAAGGGGTCATAATTTCCAAAGGTGCAGTTCATTAACTTTCATCCTGAAATAGTAGATTGGACCTTACAGTAGTAGCAAACTGTATTTGGAAAATGTTAAAAAAGATCTTTAAAGAAAACTGAGGGACATCTGCAAAGAATTCCAACCCTGGGACATTAATACTAATAAAGCAATTTTAAGCTATGTAATTTGTGATACATAGCAACACCACCTGCAGTAAGAGTTCAGAGAGTGCAGAGCATCTAGAATATGTATAACTTTCATCCAGTACTTCCTAAATGCTTTTAAGAAAATTTTGAAGGCTTCAGCTCATGAGGGCAGAGGAAGATACACACATATGTGCATGTATAAAAATAAAGTAAATTGGCTTTCTGGTATTATAGTAAATTACCTATGTGACAATGTTTTGTTCTAAAATCACCTTACTATATTAGCTCACTGTATTTTATTCCCCTCTGAACACAATCTTTGTACTTGAGTGTCACTTATTTTAAAATAGTAAATGCTACACAACTAGTTGGATTCTTTTTTTCTCTCATAAATACCTGGCTAATTCAAGTGAATTCAATGACATTTTGTTCCTCAGAACTTGATCAATCCTTTACCAAAATCAGCAGTGATTTCAGGGTTCAAACTAAGGCACTGGAAGGGCTGATTTTTAACCATTACAGCTCACTCCTTCTGGAAAATTAGGAAACTTCATGGTGTGCTAGCACAGGTACATGGAATTTCTTGTCACTCCAAAAAATACAAAATAAGTGATTTCAGAATTTTTTTTTTTGTGGAGTTATTTCAACACTTTTTCCACATCCTAGCTTCTGTAGATATTTGATTTTTTTCAACCCTTTTCTCACAAGTCTGTATCTTGGCTGGTAATTGAATAGTGTATCCCTATAGAACAGCTTGTGATATAATGATGTCAAAATTGGTTTGTGTCCTGATTCTGTACTTGGGTGTATGGGTATTACAGAATATGCAAAGTTTGTGAATCAACACTTTATTAATTACCATGTACAAATTCCTAGTGTGAATGACCTACAGAGGATCACCCCGAGTTACAACACAAACAAACTAGTGCATTGCAAGTCTACCTATTGCCACAGAATGACACCTCCAATTTGCCTTTTTCAGATAGCCAAGAAGCATGGCCATATTAACATAACTCTCTTCCATAACATATCCTACTTCTCAGTAGGGCTAATTAGCTTAGGCACGGCACTGTACTCATCCAGCTATACTGCCTCCAGGATCTGATTCACACCTAGCCTGAGCAGCTTTGCAAAGCACTGGTATGTGTTGAGCTGCTATATCATAAATTTATATAACATCTTATTCTATATTAACTTTCCCATGGAGACAAAACCTAAAAATCAGTTTTACCACTGTGAAGAGATTCATCAAAGTCTTCTATTGAAGCAATGCTGTAATAATAGTGACAATATCCTACCCCTAATAGAAAGGCGTATATCCTGAAAACATCAACATGGGTGCACACCTTCACTACTAGAATTAGTTTCTCTGGAGCCAGCTCCAACACTAAGTTTATGAATACAAGGGATTAGTTGGAAAGTATCAGAAAACCATACTGATATTAACATGGCTCACAGAAATATGATTAAAATGCACACTAGAATGTATAATAGAATTTTAACTCCTCCCTTTAGAAAGGACTGTCTTATTTATTTCCATAATTAAAAGGCCTTGTGAAGTAAAAAGTTATGGGCAGAGACAAATAAGTGTTTCTCTTCATCTGTAAAAGATACAATAAATTTTCAAAATCCATCACTCATTCTATCTACACAATGCTCAAATTAACTCACAAAGCAGTTTTAATTCAGAGATAATCAAGAGCCATAAACTTTCTACAAACACAAAATAATGTGTAGGAGTACTTAAGCTGATCTTCAATGAAAAATTCTTATGGTAGGTTTTTCAATAAAATAAGCAGAAGAACTTGTGCTTTCATGAAGAGCATCCATTTCATGTGTAGCTGCTCATCATTGTCTAAAATGAATATGAGACTGTTGGGTAGAGAGAGGCAAATTGGAGATAATCAGAAAAACTTCTGATTTCAAATAATGTACAAACCACATAAGCTACTACAAAGAGACCAATAAAATTATCATTTTTGAAAAATATATTTAAATTATAATATAGCAGATAGCAAAGAAACATGACTTTTTGATCCCAAGTTAGAGTTCCTTTTTTTGCTTTCACAAGGTAGAATAGTTGGAAATTATCTCCCTCTCATCACACATTTTCTTTTTGATTAGATGATTTTGCTATTTGTAACTTCAAAAAGCAGCTACAAAAATATGAGGTGCCAAAGATATTTTTTCTTCTCTGAAGATGCAAATTAATAGAGTAAAACTGTCTACAACACCACATACAGGAAAACAAGATTTTCAGCTTTTACTGCACACACTCCTCCATGCCAGCAATGTGAAGACAATGCATTATCCCAATCAACTGATGCTTTGTAAGATGAGACCAATATTCTTTAAAATATATGTTGCTACAGACCTCCCAACCAGGATGATGACATTGATGAATTATTTTTTTAGGAAATAAAGGACACTTCAAAGTCAACTGCCTTTGTCATATGGGAGTCTTCAACTTGCCAGAAACTAACTGGGAGCATCACACAGCTAGGTACAAACTGGGCCAGAAGATTCCTAAAAACCTGCATGACAACTTTATGAAACAGGTCCTAAAGGAGCTAACTCGGAAAGATGCCCTCCTTGATCTGCTACTTGTCAACAGCATGGATCTGGAGATTGGGGGCTGTCTTGGCCACAGTGACTACAAAGCAATCGAATTAAAATCTCTGTTGACAGCAGGAAAAGTACCAGTACCTCAACCCTGGACATGAGAAGAAAAGACTTCAGGCTGCTAAGGGGAAAATATTTTTGCAGGTGCTGGGGTCCACCAGTGCTGGTCACTTTTTAAACAACATTTCCTAAAGGTATATGAACTGGAAGTCAAGCAGGTGAGACAGAAGGCCAACTTTGTTAAGCAGGGACCTTCTCTTGGAAATAAGGCATAAAAGGGAGGTGTATGCCCAGTGGAAGCAAGGTCAAGTGACATGGGAAGAATTCAGAGGTGCTGCTTGCTGCTGTAGGGGGAAAATTTGTACAGCTGAAGCTCAACTGGAATTGAAGCTGCTAGAAATGTGGGGGAAAGTAAAGAGTTTTTTCAAATCTATTAATGTCAATAGGCAGTATAGAAATATTATTAGCCTGTTACAGGAGGAGGATGGTCACACCACAAACAGGGCCAAAGACAAGACAGAGGTGTTTAATGCTTTCTTTGCCTCTGCCTTCAACACAGATGTTGGACCAAGGGGATCTCAGTGACTTGTGCTGGAGGACCATGAGTGTGAGAATGATCAGCTCCCAGCCAACCCTCAAATTGTGCAGGATCTGCTGCTCCAGTTGGGTCCCTACAAATCTATGAGTCTTGATGGATTCATCCAAGAATCCTCAAAGAGCTGGCTGATGTAATCTCAAAACCTCTCTTGATGGTTTTTGAGCAGTCTCAGGAACTCAGAGAGGTCCCAGCTGACTGGATGCAGGTGAACATTGTCCCAACTATCAAGAAGGGCAATTAGGAGGACCCAGGAAACTACTGGCCTGTCAGTCTCACCTTAATGCCTAGCAAAATCATGGAAAAGATTTTTCTGGGAAGTATTGAAATGCACCTGGAGGACAACACGGTCATTGGTCACAGCCAGCATGGCTTCGTGAGAAGAAAGTCCAGCTTATCCAACCTAATTTCCTTTTCTGACAAGGTAACCCATCTAGTTGACCAAGGGAAGCCAGCTGTTGCTGACTTTTTGGATTTCAGTAAGGCTTTCAATAGTGTCTCTTACATGATCCTTCTGGACAAAATGTCCAGCACAGCTGGACAAACATATCATGCAGTGGGTAAGCAGTTGGCTCACAGGTTGAGCACCAAGGGTAATAGTGAATGGCGTGACACCAGACTGGTGGCCTGTCACTAGTGGGGTTCCACAGGGCCCAGTGTTCTTCCCCATCTTCATAAGTGACTTGGATGTGGGACTGGAAGGCATACTAAGCAAGTCTGCAGATGACACAAAACCTGGAGGAGCTGTTGACTCCCTCAAAAGCAGGCAGGCCCTGCAAGAGACCTTGACAAATTAGAGGACTGAGCAATTACCAACCATATGAAGTTCAACAAGGGGAAGTGCTGGATTCTGGACCTGGAACAGGTCAACCCTGGATGTTCCTACAGATTGGGGAATGAGATGCTGGAAAGCAAAGGCATGGAAATGGATCTGGGGGTCCTGGTCAAAGGCAAGTTGAACATGAGTCAGCAGTGCCCTGGCAGCCGGGGGAGCCAACCGTGTCCTGGGGAGCAACAGACAAAACATCACCAGCCAGTCGAGGGAGGGGATTGTCCTGCTCTGCTCTGCACTGGGGTGGCCTCACCTTGAATATTGTGGCAGTTTGGGGCTCTGAAATACAAGAAATACATTAAGCTATTGAAGAGAATCCAAAGGAAGAAAACAAAGATGGTGAAGGGTCTTGAGGAGAAGTCATATGAGGAGTGGCTGAGGTCACTTGGTCTGTTCAGCCTGGAGAAGAGGAGGCTGAGGGGACACCCCATTGCAGTTACAATTTCCTTTTGAGGGGAAGAGGAGAGACAGGCAATGATATTTTCTCTGTGGTGACTGGTGACAGAACCTGAGGGAATGGTCTGAAATTGTGTCAGGAGGGATCTATATTGAATATTAGAAAGAGATTCTTCACCCAGAACATGGTTGGGTGCTGTAACAGGCTCCCCAGGGAAGTGGTCACAGCACCAAGCCTGACAGAGTTCAAGAAGAGTTTGAACAATACTCTTGGGCACATGATGTGACTCTTGGGGATGGTTCTGTGCAGGGCTAGGAGTTGGACTTGATGATTCTTGTGGGTCATTTCCCTATACTGTGATTTATCTCTTTTTATTACTGTCAACTGATAACACATATTTGTCCAAAACAAACTGCTCTTCTTTCATCATTATTTTGGCATAATTTTTTCACAACATTATTAATACAGAACCATAAATTCTTATATTTATTTGTAAAATACATAGGAGAGGTTAACTAAATTTATCATTCTTTTTTGCATTCTTCATGTCTCTGCTATTAGGACTAAATATGAAAAGTTTGTGCAGAGAGACAAAACAAGTTGTTTTGGCATATGAAGTCTTAGCTTTACAAGTGTTATGTATTTAGTTTTCAGAGAAAGAGGGCTCTAGTTACTAGGCTTCAAAATAAAGCATTGCAGTGTAGGATGTGTGCAGGCTGGCCACCCAGCTGCTGTGTGGCCTGTGATGAGAAGTTGCCTCTACTATCTGACAGTGCCAACAAAGGGCTAATGTCTTCATTACGCTCATCATCATTCTCTTTCTCCCATGGCTACAGACAGCCAGGACTAGGGTAACACTTTGAAAATACACAGAATGTGTAACATTGGCCTTGTGAGGGATGAATTTCCCAGTTATCTCTGCTGAAGTGTTAAATTCAGATGTCTAATGATGACATTCTAAATATCATCATTATTTATTTCACTGGAGCTCAATTCACACAGAGGAAGAGATAGTAAATCATACAACAAAGAGCTATAGGATGTATTGCTCCTCTTACACAAAAAACAGCAGTAGCTTGTTCCACAATTCAAGAAAGATTTGAGTGCCCAAACACTAGCTGTGAATCTGGACCCACCAAAAGGAGGCTGAGCCCATCAAGAGTTCATGCTTACAATAAAACACCATGAGAGGGAGGGTCCAATGAGACCAAGGAGCTGAGAGAGCATACCTGGCTATCTTTTCTAGTTTTATCTCTGGATCATGAAAATAGCCAGAAGTAAAAACTTCTCGTCTATCACACCACTGAAGAGGAGGCAAAGTTTGTCTTCACGTAGAACCAAAAGGACAAAACCAATAATCTAGGCTGCAACTGTGTTTTTCTTATCCTTTTAAAGAATTCATGGCAAACCTGTGAATAAGAAGTGCTCCACTGCTGCCAAGTGTAAATACAATGGCACCCAGACATATTTCTAACACCTAGTGAAACTACAACTATGGCAATTAAACTTACTATGCAATGGAGGGGAAAAGTCAATGACATCACAAGAAGTGCCTACGTTTTGGGTTCTCTTTTTTTTCTCTTTGATGGTATCAGAAAGTCTCTTTCAGATTACTGGCAAATGAAGATGAGAAACTATTAAAGTAGGACATAAAGTCAATGAAATTATCTCACTAGACTTGCCAATATGCATAAGGGATTTTATCTTTAAAAATAGCCTAGTATTTAGCCTAGCTCCAAATGGTGTTTAATGGGTGAAAATGCTTAAAGATTTCTGAAAGGTGTTCCTACTTCTTGGCCATTAGCATGTCACGGCAGGATAATTTAAATCTGCTTTCACTTCTGGGTACTAAAGATCACAGTCCTCCTTCTAAAGGGGAGGAATTTCCACCTGTGTGGAAGAGAAGCATCCCAATAAAAACTATAAAGCACAGCTACTGATGAGCCCTCTTCAGTAAGTGCCATGCCCAGAAAACTGTAACTGCATCTGAGTTAGAAGCTAGTCAGGCTTCTTTTTATCAACTTATTTCTTCACTAATACTGGAATTTTAGGGCAACAGAAACTTTTTTTTTTTTGTGAATTCAGGTCATATTAACTAACAGTTTCAGCTGAAACAACATGAAAAAACTTCAGAGATGTTGAAAGAATTCGTTCTGGCATCTCAAAAAACAAAACATTTTGATTTTGTCACAAGGGGACTCCTTTCCCAAAACAGAGGAGGTAGTGCTGCCACCCCTGATTTCCAAAAACTCAATGATTAGGCCATGTTCTTAGGTTGTGAAAGATGTAGCTTCAAGCACCTCCTTCAACTGATTTGGTACAGGGACTTGAACCCAAACATTGCATTTCTCAGGAGAGTAGCCTAACTGCTGGGTTAGAAAATATTCTTAGGTAGGTTTCTCTCAGCCTCATTTGTTGAAGGTGTCCCACTTTACATAAAGTAGTTAAATATTCATTGAAACAGAGATTGAAAGCCAGGTGCTATCCCCCTTTTTCTCTGACTGCTCAAATTACCAGAATCTTAAGTCATTCACATGCTCTCTCTTTCTGTGGCCTACTTACTATTTAATGTACATTCCACTGATGGGAGAAAGGGGAGAAGGAGAAAATGCTTTCTTCTCTGAAATTCTGTACTTGCCTTGGGCATAGCCCAGACTGGTGGGAATATGGGTCGGTGAAAGTTTTGAGCCTTACCTTTGGAAGGCCAGTAGTATGGAAGGTAAGAAGTTATCACTTTCTAATGTGTAGAGTAGATAAAATAAAGTAGTTTAATGACAAGAAATAGTATAATTTAAAGGAGAAAGAAGTGAGACATCTGCATCTATTTGTATCCAATGTTTATCCCTATTGGCACAATTAATAGAAGCTATGCATAAATCACACAAAGTTCATTAAATCCACTGGCTCCGGCTGCTGACTAATTGCTAAATACACATTCTATAAAAATGTAAAATATATGCCAACTCCACATTGTAAAGCTGTTTTCTAGTTGAGATGTCTCTGCTTCTCTGTGGCTTTTCCAACAGAGCTTGATTTTCACAGCTATTGATCTTTGGGAAACAATAATGCCCAGAACAACGCCAGAAGGCCCTAGAATTGGAAGACAAAAAGCACTCTGTTGAGCTTGCAGAGACTAAGAAGTTATCTATCCTGTGCCTAGGGCAATATTCTAACGTAGCAGTGAATCTAAGCTCTGCTGATGCCAGCTCTGTACATTCCAGTAGATTCTTTTAGGCACTTCAACTCTTTTATGAATGTTGCCTTCAAGTTGTCCAATGCAAAGGTATCACTACTCAGCAAAACTTCGAATCCATCAAATCTATCAATTCTGATAAACTTAAGGTCCAGAAACTATGCAGATCTGTGCAGACAGACAACGTGACACCATCAGAATTAGATACAAAGGATAATTATAAAAAACATGACAAGTGTGAGAGTGGCAGAGGATGAAGCCATTTACCCCAACACTTCTTTAAGAGTCACAGAAGACACATCTCCACTCATTTGAGCAGGGTGAACTGATCTGAATTCTTATGAACACCCTCTTCCTCAGAGGAGTCCAGCACTCAGCCAGCCACAGATTTTTAAAGATAGGGAGCTCAGCAAAAGGTTTTAATACTTACAATGTCTGCTAAAACATTCATGGGAAGTCTGAAGGGTCTCTTGCTACCAGCACTGAAGGCTCTGATTGTGGGCAGCCTTCCTGACATCAAACAATCCCAGAAGCAGAGAGGCCTTGGGAGCTAGCCCAGTGCTTTGTCTGGGCTTGACCTCAAGTTTTCTGTATTTACATTTTTTCCAAAAGATGATTTAGAACAGATGTTACTGGACACCAGAGTTCTTCTCCATGGCTGGAGTAGAAAATCACAAGAAAAGAGGGAAATATACACCAGCTCAATATGCATTACATGAACATATTGATCTGCATAGCAAAGAGAGGGCAGAATCCATTCATCTCCAATTTTAGTTTAATTAAACTCACAATCAAACATTAGTGCTGGTTTCTTTCTTTTAAGGGTAAAGCAAAAGGCTTGGTTTGATTCTGAACAGCCTTATAACCAAGTGAAACATTTTGACTTAGGGGTGGTTTAGGACCATCTCTTCTTGTATTCTCTATTTCTGCCACCAACCTTGGCAGTGCCCAAACAACTCATTCAAAGCATTTGCCAAAACCACACTTATGGTGTGCATGCTTGAAACAAAGGATGAAATAATGTTGACAAACAGTATTATGAAACTGATATAGATTTAATAGTGACTTAATGAAAGAAATAGGAATATGAAACCCCCTTCTTCTCTAGACAGTGTGCGGGGAAGAAGCTGTCCACAATGGAGGGAAAAAGCTCAAAAAGAAACATTTGGAAACAATACAATGACATATGGTCCCATATGTTCAATCTATAATGCTTCCTTTAGGGTAAAATTTACCCTTCTTCTGAACAAATTCCAAGTAACTGAGATTTGCCTGTGAGGACTGAAGGAAGGACTGGAATCTTCCCTCCATACGGAGACAAGAGAAACTACTATACAGCAGCTTCACTGCAGTGGCCATTTTACCCCTGGGTTGAAGCAGCACTGGTAACACTTTTTGATCCTTTTCTGAGTAATTATAATTGCTGATCCACAGCAGGTCGAGTCTGCTGTGGGCATGATTTCCCTGTAGGGTGGTTCATGGTAAAGAAGGCATGTCCTCATCTTTCTGAATCATGCTAGGACAGCAGTATAGCTACAGTTGCTTTAGAATTTTTATATACAGAAAGCTGCATGTTGGTGCTGATAAGGCATCCCCAGGGCAATTATATTTTATAGTAGTTTTTGGTGATGCCTTTACAGCCCTTAGTTTTTTGAGATACATGATTTCAACTTACCATTCCTGGTCCTATGCAATTCACCAGTTCCTGGATGAGGGAGTGAGAGAGGAGGCAGTCTGCAAAATCTGCTAACAGTTTTTATGCTCTTACTGAGCAGATTTTGTAAGTGTACTGAACAGAAGTGGTTAAACATCTATCCAGCAATGAAAGCATCTCATATCTAAAGGCTCTGAATTAAATTGTGGTATAATAATTATTGGAGTTTGGGCATATTTTGTCTGGCTGCATTACTCAGGATTGAGGCACAGGTAACTTGGAGACAGAGAAGTAGCCACGGTTCTGTTGACTTTGCACAGCTTTGGAAAGCCAGGCTGCCTAGAGCTACGGTACTTACTTGCAGTTTTCATCACTGACCCATATGGATATAACATTGCACTGCAATACCTCTGTTTGCACATGAAAGGAAAACTTTTCTCATGAGCCTTATTCTTACACTGCTTATTGACGGTTTGTTCCAAACTTCAGATGCTCCAAAGGTGTCATATACTGCTATTTGCCTGATTCATTAAAGTGGAGCTCAATGGCCATTTCATAGGTTATTTAAGCTGTTTTTTTAACTTGCTTATTTGTCATCATTGCTAGTGTCTTTCAGGTGCCAGTAATTAGCTGTATTCATTGATCTAATTTGTTTGTATATGAATAGTTTTGAAATTATGTTACTAAAATACTATGTATTAGAATTTGTGTTCTTTTTTTAAAAAAAAATTGTGTTAAATACCATGCCATACCCAGCCTGTTAGGAAGAAACATCCTTGCATTTTGGATCTGGGTCTCTGTATAGCACAGTAGGACTATCTTTACACATTCAGCCAAATTCAACAGATTATGTCCTCTGCTGCTAATTCTCCTTCTGTTTTGACTAGATCATGTAACTGATATATAATTAAGATAAAAAAAACAAAAAAGAAAATACGATTTCCTGTTTTACCCCAAATGTGTTGGTACTAACAGGAATTACCTGTGAACATTGGAGGGAGAAACACTGCAGTAACTGGCACTTCCACTGAAAAATGACCTTGAAATGATGTCTAGTTTCTTCAGCTCAGCTGAAGTCCATCAACAGAGAGGGGGATTCAAAAGGTATATTCATGACTGGCATCAGAGAAAGATAAAGAAGTGTAGCAGATATGAAATGAGATCAATCAACTCACTAAAAAAGTTCATTCAGCAGAAATCCTGCTGTGAAATGGGAATAAAGGCAGAAAAGCCTTTGTCCCCAATTTGAGTGGTTGAGGGAAATTGGCAATATGCTGAAATCAAACCATAATTTTTAGTTTAATTTTCCCTTAGCTGTGACTAAATAAAGCACAGGCTCATTATTTACTGCATTCCTGAAAGACACCTTTGTTCTTTACTTTTTACATCAAAGTTTGCATAAAGAGAAGTTTCTAGGGAATTGTAGCATGGTTAGAGTTGGAAGGGACCTTAAAGATCATCTAGTTCCAACCTCTCTACTGTGGGCAGGGACATCTTTCAGTAGATCAGGTTGCTCAAAGCCTCATCCAACCTGGTCTTGAAAGTTTCCAGGGATGGCGTATCTACACCTCTGGGCTTCTCTGAGCTGCTCTGGAAATTGGAAGCAAGAAACATCTAGGAAAGAAATCTCCTAGCACTAGACACCAGCTACAATGTCCTGTCCATGTAGCAGGACAGCACCTGAACCTCAGGAATCCTTCAATACTTTAACATTCAAAGCCTCTTTTGTGCTCAGAGGTTTGTGAAAAGACTTTCACACTACAGCTTGCACACATGGACTTCTACAAATGATCAGTAACACCTTTATCACAGACATCACCACCAGCTAGTTGTCATAGTCCTTGGAAACCTATTTTCTCAAAGGCAGAAAAATTCAGATGTCCCTTGTACTGAGTATCCTGGCTTCAGGAAAGGTGCAAAAGTGGCCAGTATAATGACAGTGTGTCCTGCAAAATATCTGGCTGAGTATGGACAAAATGGTTGTGTCAATGATTGTGCTTTTATTCTTCAGTATTATCTGTGTTAACCAAGATGCTGCTTTACTACCTTAGCTGCCCAGATGTCCATCTCAATAGTGCTGTCCCAATGTCACTGGATCATAGCAAACACCGGAGCCTGGCATACAGTCCTCTAAAAATGAGGTGCTGCAAAATACATGCTAACAGAAAGAATTTCTACTATAGAGAGGAGCCTCTTCAGATGGAGTGGTTCAGAGACTGACCTTTTCTTACAACCAGATTGGAAGCCCTAAGGAAAGATAAGAACAAACTTAGGGAAGTAGTGTGTGCTCTAGAATCAGCATCTTCTCAATTCAGCTCTACTTATTTGGGCTCATCTCCAAGCAGAAGTCCACAAGAATGTCTTCTCATTTTTCTTCTGGAAGACAACTATAAAGCTATCCTAAACACAGAGGTGGATCTGATAAGAATGAGGGCTTCAGATCTCTGATTCCCCCACTAAAAGCAACAGAGGCCTTTTAAGACCATATGCAGAGATTAAATATTTGACTTTGCGTCTCCAGCTGGAGTAAATTTCTAGAAGCTACACAGCTAACCTCAATGCTGATCCAAGATGAGTTTTATTATCTGAACAGATACAGAACCAACAGTACATCCTAAACATATCCACACAGTTACTACCTACATTATACTGTAGGAAGGAAAAGTCTTCCCTCTTTGGGTAATAATTCTGTCTTGAAGGGAAAAGATGATTATTCCTCTTTCAATCACCACCACTTGCACATCCTCAGCTCTATAAAGGGCAGTGGAGGTTTTTCAATGGCTACTAAAAACCATTGCAAAAGCTAAACCAATGTGTGGCTGAGGAGGGAATGGTATCAGGAGGGAAGGATATGTCTCTCTGTATATTTGTCTCCAAAACTACTTATTGTGCCCGTTTTCTCTGTCCTTTTGGCTCTTGTCTCTGCAAGTCAAAATGATTACCAACAAACTCTCTTTATTTGGTGTCTACAACTCCTATATCAAAATGTGAATCGGCATCAGCAGAGCGTAAGCCTGTGCCGGTGATGAGTGATGCCTGCCAGTCTCTCCTGACTGTAATGCTTACACTACTTTTTTGCTTTAAAAAATTGTGAACTTGACACTGTCTGCATTAGACCATCACCAATACTTGGAAAAGTCATCTCTCTTCTCATTTAATATTTGGAAATACTTAAAGAGTTTGAGGAAAATATTTTCATAGAATGTTTGATGTAGAAAATGCTTCAAGGCAGATAGATTTTTCCGGTTAACATTTCAAAATTGCTTCAAGACTGAATGAACCATCTGATGATATACTTCTATGTTTTAATTTTCCAGCTGGAAAATGAAAATGTGTTCAATATTTAAAAGGTCTTTTACAAAATACACAGAACTATTAAAAACAGTACCTGGGCTATTCTGCAGGAAAGGGAACAGAAACAAACATACCCGGAATCCAAGACCCCATAGCCACTCAGCAGTTCACAAAACAACTTTGGTGAGTGTAACCCCATTCCTCCTTCCCAGGAGGGCTATTCTCCAAAAGGCAGAGTGGAAACACACTCTTGCCAGATATTTGAAATTACAACTAAGAAAAAAAGCATTAACTCACCCAGGACAAAGCTCAGCTTCCTACAGATTGACCCGAGCTAGTACTTGTGTGAAATCATCCTTAGATTGATTATAAAGAAGGGGCACAATGTGTAATTACTGCATCTACCCAATATTTCCTGGGAGAGGACAAGAAGCATATAGGTCTATATCTCCACTCATCATCTGTCTGATTGGCTAAACTGGCTTTACATACATGCAGCTGGGAATGTTTTATAGCGCCCTCCTTCACATTCTTTCCCTAGTAACTGCATTTTTTTCTCTTACATCAAGTTGCCTCTTGCACTGAGAGGGCAGTTCCTGGACAATTTTGCTCCATATACGTGTGGGACAACTAGTTCCTGCTTGATGTATGGCTGTATCATTTTCTTTAGATGGAGTATACTTTCAAAGTGGATGGAAGGTTGCAGAAGAACTGTGATTTGTTGCTCCACTCTGATCTGGCAGAAAAAACACAGCAGCAACACTGGACGTTTATTCAATCTGCAGAGTTTTACTGCTTTCTACAGCAGAATCCCTACCACCAGGAAATAGTCCACTTATCAGAGGCCATTTTCTCAACCTGTGGAGGGCAAGACTTGTTGTATAGTGATGACTACTTGCTGTAGTTACTATTAAAACGCATAGCAACCATAGACCTACAGGAAAGAATTGGAGTTGAAGTAGTGCACAAGACAGAGCAAGATTCAACATTTTAGACTTTTATCTCCAGTCTGACAGGCTCAGATGTGTCTCAGATGGCTTTGGTGTAAACATATGCTTAAAGGCACAAATGAAGAAAAATCCCTCCTTCAGTACAGGTCTTTTTAAGCCTGCTACAGCAAATGATGAAGTCTATTCTCTCACTCACAAGACTCTGCAGTACCAGCAAAACTTGCTATAAGCGCTTTGTGTTTATTTTTCTCGTGTTTCAAAGGAAACTCTTCACTGCAAGCTAACTAACTTCTCTGTTAAAAGTGTATTGCCTACTTTCTAATATTTGTAACAAAGACTTAAGAGAATTGAAGGTCTACAGACTTAGAGATAATGATGCTCTAAATTTATCTCATATGTCTTGCTAGGGCTGACTTGTCTACATGGAGTGTTAGGTTGACACTGCACTAAAGTCTGCATGGAGTGTTAGGCCGACGCTGCACTAAAACTTCTAGTTCTAGTGCAACCAGAGCCAGTAGTTGCTAACATGCTGGGAAAACACATCTCTAGATACTTTTACCAACAAATTCCAGAATAGTAAAAGACAGAATTTAGTCTTGCCCAAAGACAGGGCAAACTTATGACTCATCTTGACCACTCTTGTCTAAAGTTTTCTATGAAGGAGATAACATTTTCTTCACCCACTACTACAATTTGCATAAAAGACTTGACTGGAATCCCACAGGGTTCCCATGAATTAGCTATTTTAGGGCCTAGACATGTATGCTTAGGCAAGCTGGAAAACACCTGTATTTCATCTTCTTGGATAAGGGAACTTCCATATTCAAAGCTGGTAGTAGAGTTGATGGCACTTTTCAGTTTTAGAATCATGTGAAATACTTTACAGAAAGGGATGCTGCAGTGACACTGAAAAGTAATATGCAAACAGAATTTGGCCTAGCATATGAACTCAGTCTCACAGTTAGAATATGGGGTTGAAAACTGTTAATTCTTAATTTCTTTAAGAATCAGATCTTAACTTTGCAATGACTTCTTTTTCATTTGCATGCAAGATTTTAAAAATAGGACTGGTGTTTCCTTTAATTAGTATTTGATACAGTATTAATATTCCTATTTATCTTTTACATGCCATATGGATTAAATTCTCATTACTTTTGATCTTAATACTTTTAAAATATGTAAATCAGCAGACAGACACCCTCTTTAAAGCAGTGTTTGCACACTACATCTATTATTGCCTTGGGCAAAAGGAAAATATCTGCATTGCTAAAATTTCAGAATTGTGAGGAAATCCTGAAAAATCAGATATTAAACTGATCAAGCTAGATGAATTATATAACGACCAAGTAAACTACAGTCCTTTAGATGTAGCCGTACCTAAAAATGACATTAAAAGTGGCCAAAGGTTATTACAGAACGTGTACTTAAAAGGGATCAACTAGAGTTAATTTCTAGAAGGAGAAGAATGTTTCTACAGGTTGAGCTAATTCCAGATGTAATGCCTTAGAGAACACTATACTTTTTTAAAAAACCTCATCTTTAGTCTCAGACATTAAAAACAGAATGATTTGTTTTCATGTTTAGGGAAGATACTGTTATCTTAATTAATCTATTATTTTTACAATACTATAGCATATTGCTCTGTAATGGGTTAACCTTGGCTGGCTGCCAGGTGCCCACAGTCACTTTAACCCCCTTTTTTCCCCCCCCAAAAGTCAGGCAGGGGAAAAGAATGTGATGGTGAACGGTGGGTTGGGATAAGGCAGTTTACTAAAGCAAAATTGAAAGCAAAGCAAAGCCCGCGCAAAAGCAAAAGGCTAATCTAATCTCTACTTCCCATCCGCGGCGATGACCAGCCACATCCAAAGAAGTAGGGCTTCAACACGTGTAGTGGCTCTCTTGGTAAGCCACCATGGGAGACTGTGGATGCCCCCCCCTCTTCCTGCTTCTCCCCAGCTTTATATCTGAGCTGACGTCATATGGTATGGAATATTCCTTTGGTCAGTTTGGGTCAGCTGGCCCACTTGTGTCCCCTCCCAAAATCCTGCCGTCAGTTGGGGAAGGGACACTACAGTCCCAGTGCTGTGCTCAGCAGTAGCCAAAACACTGGTGTATTATCAGCACCACTCCAGCCACCAATGCACAGCACAGCACTGTGAGAGCTGCTGTATGGGAAATGGGCTCCATCTCAGACAGACCCAATACATGCTCATGAACAGACTTGCATAGGCATGTATTTCCATTTTTCTGGACATCATGGTTAAGCAGAAAGAAGAAAGTTATGGGGCTTATCAACACAAACAATGGGCAAAGAGGATACATGGGACTGGCCTCTCTGTTCACACTGTAAGTAATCTCCAATGACAGGGGAAATATCTGAATATGGTTCATGAATGTGTTAGTCTGAAAACAAAAGTCTGTCCAATCATTTTACATTTGATCTTCCAATAATATATAATATTTTTAGCTAGGCCTGTTAAATCCCTCTGCTTACATTATACTGCTGAAGTGTATACCTGAGAGTTTTTTTAATAAGTTACAAAAATGTAGTTGTGGAAACCAGGGCTTACTCCTACCATCCTCTGACTGAGAGGTGGAGGAAGGACATTGTGCAGCTACAACCAGATGACATGTCCCAGAGCATGTGTGCAGTGCCTGCTTGAGGTATTAATTCCCTACCTTTCTGCCTGGAAATATCTGCGTCTGTTGCCAAATACCACATGAAAACTAATGTTCTGGTTAAAAAAAAATATTCTTCAGTATCAAAAAAGGCACCTTTGGGGAAATTAGGCATATGCCATATAGGAGAAAATAGCACTCCTCCCTATATTGAATCACATGAGGCCATGTTTGGCAGGGTTCATACCAAATGAAAACCAGAGCCTGAGCTCTTTAATCCTATGAGACAATGGTCATGTATAGACTATGACTTCCCCTGGATGCACATCAGGCAGAAGGTCCACAGCAATGAAGACAACTATAAGAAACAGAAATTTGGTCCTTGCTCTGAGCAACAATTTAGTTTAATGCCTAGTCACACTACCAAATGCTACCAATGTACTCTTGCCATCATCTGGTTTGTTAAGAATCCTCAGTCAGAAATACTGCTGCTTTTTTGACCAGTCTGTGACATGTCTTTCCAGCAAGGAAGTTTACTGTCATACACCTGCAGTACAGTTAGAGATTCAAAGTCTTCTAACTGCACATTCAGCCCAACTGGCCAGTTCAGTGCATGGTAGTTTCTCCAATGAGAAGCCTGCTAACTCTGCTCAGTTAAAGCAAGATTTTTTTCAAATGCTCTCCTGCATAAGACTACACTAACAATACAACATCTTTCACATAAATGTGCAGGCCATAGTCATACACATACATCGGAAGAGGGCACATGAGTGTCCTTAAATTCACAGGAATCTCCTAAGCACCACAAATGTGATTTTGAAATTCCCATCCAACTAAATTAAAAAGTTTTCTCACAGTTATTTGCAAAGGCATGATTAGTAAGGCATTAGTGATCTAAACAGCAACTGTGCATCCACAGCTGTGTTTAGAGTAACTAGGGGACAGAATGTCTTAGAAGTAATTTAAATTTCCCCTTTAATTGTTTTAATGACACTGTAGGGGACAAAAAAGCACTTAGTTATTGCAGTTTAAATGTTTTATGTACATATATCACAATTATTGCTCATTACTTTCACAATGCAGATATATATAATCTTTGTCTTAAATGTGAAGTGTATCAAACAGGAAAGTCTGTTCACAGCCATACAACTGTCTATTCTGTTCAACCCATTTACGTCTCAAGTCATATTATGAATTTCTAATTCTAAGTGGTCACCTAGAATTCACATATCCACTGAATGGTTTTACATAGGCAATGATTGTTACAGACTCTAAACAAGATCTGTGGATAACCACTGCTAGCTACATCATAAAATTTTGTGTCCTTCATCATCAGCTTCTGCCTCTTCTTGCTGCATTTGTTATGTGCAGAACAAGATGTTGTTGCATACAAGCCAGTGAAATTCTATGTTAATAAATCAATGATCTCTTGGCTACTGAACTCACAGCTCTGTTCTTTAGTTAGTTCACATGTATTTCATATCAAAAGGATGCAAATATGAAGGTTTAGAAATAAAGGAGTAGCTTTCAAATTTGAGCTAAATAAAAAGTCTAACAAGCAATACCATTATCATTCTGTATAATTTTTACCCAGTCTTCTTTCCTGAAACTTAAATACAACACTGCACAGTGGGACACAACTTCACTTTCATATCTGCTCTAGATAGAAGACTTTGTTCAATGATATAGCACCTGCAGAAATTGCACTACAGTATTTCATGAAAGTGACCCAATTAAAACAAATTCAAACAGCTATTACAAGCAAAACTTTCCTCATCTTCCATTTTCTTTCATCACTAGAGTGTAGAAACCTCCTGTTTCCCTCCCTGAAATCCCAAGACACATGGCACATTCACATAAAAACTGTATTGGACTATCCCACTAGAAACAGCTTTGTGCTAAAGCAAACCACTTCCTCATCTCCTTTGTGACGTAACATACCCACACTGAAGCAGACAGAGGCTATAGTGATAGAATAAAGACTACTTCCATGGGTCATACAAGAAAAAGGACAGTTCTCAAAAGCTCTCACCTTCCTGACCCAGAAACACAGACCACACATTCACATGAGAATAAGCCACAATCAGGATATCATTACACACAGAATTACACACAGAATTAACACGTTTGGAAAAGACCATAGAGATCATCAAGTCCAACCTTTACCTAGCTAAACAACCTATCCAACACCAACCTATCATCTAAACCATCTAAAACATATCACTAAGTTCATCATCCAACCTATCTTTAAATTCATCCAGGGACAGTGACTCCACCACCTCCCTGGGAAGCTCATTTCAATGGGAAATCACTCTCTCTGTGAAAAAGTTTCTCCTGATATCCAACCTATCTTAACCAAGTCTAGTTTTTTCAAATAGCTGAAACTGTTTTAGATTAGTGATGACTTTTTTCCTTTGCCCTAGTAAAAAAGGGATCTTGTTTCAGTTCTAGATCATTCCTGGCAAGTGAGCTGGGAATATGCAGAAAACAATGTACACCAGATTCCAGCACACTGCTGCCTTCCTGCTCTGAGCTTTGTCATAGCTTACATGAAAACAGGCCCATCTCACCAAAAATTGTTTTGCTCAGTTTGTTTTTGTTTCAAAAGGTCCTTCAGGGGAAACACTCTGGTCAAAAATCCAGCCACAATTCAAAATGTTTATAAAAAACACACTTGAGGCTTAAAATCTGTGGGAGCAATATTTTAAAATGTTTGTGTTTTTTGTTTCTGATTTGCTGCTCTTACTCAGTGTTCTGGTCTTGGTATGAACAAAGCCAGACAAAAACCCCAAGCATTAGTTTAACAAATCTAATCCAGATACAATGGGCTAGAATTACAGGCCAGCCATGCTTATCCATGGTGTAACACGAAGATGCAGGATACTGAGCATAATAGGCCCAATTTAAAGTTGCCTTGAGGCCTTTTCAGGGAACAACCCTAGCAGAGAAGGCCTGTTCACTGCATGCAGAGCCAGCTCTGCTTCTTTGTTCCTACTTGTCTCAGGATAGGAATCATTCTAAGGCAGTGCAGCATAAACCTCAAAAAAAGCCACTAGAATAAAGCCTGCAGTCCTTGAGAAAAAAAACAAACAAAAAAAACAAAAAACAAACCAACAAAAAAACCCCCAAACCAAACCAAACCAAACCAAACCTCTCTCTTCTCCCATATCCTCTAATCTTTTCCATTTTCAGCTGATGTTGAACTGGAGAAACCTCTGCAAATACGGGGACATCTTCCCCTGCTATACCTTTTCAGAGGTTATGATAGGCATAATGATTATGATAAGATGGGATAGTAAAGTACTGTAAGTACTAGAACTCCAGTGAGGATAATCTCAATTCCTCCAGTCTCAGTTAACTTCTAGAATGTTGTTCCAAAACTGAGTGAATTGTTTAACTGACTGTGGAGCACTGTGTTTTACCTTGTCTTTTCTCCTGATGCAACATTATATATATATATATATATATATATATACTTTTTGGTTTGGTGTTTGTTTGTTTTGTTTTGGATAGCCTCCAGAATTCATAAACAGCAAATAAAAAAGGGTCACTGAAGATGGTTGTTACTACACTCAGGAAATTTTCCCGTATTTCATCTGGTCTCTTCTTTATCTTCAAAGATTTTGGACCAATTAATGCTCCACCCTGTCAGAGGCACAGGCTTCCTGAAGTCTAATAAAACACCATGTTGCAAATAATGATATAAAATGTTGCAACAGAGCGATGCACTGATACGGGCACAGTTGGGCAAGTACTGCTCTTCAAAAGGTTTTGCCTTTCAAAACAGACCATGAATCACAACTCTCCTTTCAAATGCTCTAAAGCTAGAATTACACTTTTCCCTGAAAAAAAACAACTTGTGTCACTAGATAGGAGAAAAGCACTATTATAGAAAGCACCAGGACATTTCACTGCTACGGCTACCAAGTGTTCTGTCCTTACTGAAACAGAGTCTTATTTTTTTTCATTACTTTTTCATCTCATCCCCTTCTTTCTCCTTTCTCCATCATGTTTGTTTGCATGGGTTTTCTTCTTTGATGCTATATCCCTTTTCCACTCCACTTTTGACTTGTTTTTTACTCCACGTCATCTGTCCCTATCTGTCACACGTTTTCCCTATACGTGAAGTTATGCATGGTTTCAGCTATCAAGGTCAGTGTCTTTTGCCTTACTGATATATTCCCTCTCCAAAAAGAAGGTGAAGTTTGTTCCCCTTTTCCTTTTTTTCCCCACATGCATCCTTTGTTCTTTTTTTTTTCCTTGCAAGTCATACCATAAACCACTACAATTCTACAAACAAGCTATAGAATTTAAGCTAAAAATTTACAGATACTTCTGACTTTGTGTGTTTATTTTGTGGGTAGGAAGAGAAGAGGGAGTTTTGTGACTTAATGTGTACTTAAGTGTAATTGATACTTCAATGTGTATCAATGATTAACTTGTGCGGCATGTTACTACCATTTAAAAGTTCCTTATGGTAATGAAATGCAATAATGAAATCCTACTTCATTTGCACTGTCCTGAAACATCTCTGCCTGTGGCTGTCTGATGACTACGTTCTTCCCAGGGAATGTTTTAAAATAGGCCAGCTACAGTTTACAAATAAAAATACCTAAATATAGTCATGCAAAATTTCATTTTTTCTAACGCAGTTAAGCTCCTTTGGATATGAAGCTGAGGAACTCACCTTTCTTGGGCCCTTAATCAATTATCAAAAGGCACAAAGCATGAGCCTGGACACAGCAGACAGAAAACTAGTATATACTGTAAATTTGAACTAACAGCTGTTCTGAATACCATTGCAAGGGGCAGACCCTTATGAGGAGATTAAGAACAGTACTACCAATTTATCAGTTTCCTATGAATGAAAAATTAATTGGAAACACATGGACAACAACAGATGAAAGAAATTGCTATCACTTTGTCTCCAACTCTGATGAGCAAAATATGAAGGGTGAGCCTAAACTCGAATCTTATACCTGTGTCCTTTTGGGACACTAGGGGAGACAGGATGCAGAGTTGAACATAATATATATTCATTCACCTGTCTCTGAAAACAAATCAACATGTCAAAGATTTTTGTCACACATATATTCCTTTTACCACTTTCTATCTATAGCAGTTAGCTGTTCTAAATTTTTAAAACTACACTCATACATGCTACTATTTAAATTAGCTAACTTTTGTTTTTTTAGAGCTGTTGCAAATTTTTTTTTTCAAATAAGCCCTTTAAAACCAACAAGCTTGCTGTTATTCATTTGATAGTTATGCTCTTTATCATAACTAAGAATGTGCAGTAAAGAACAGCATTAAAAGAATGTAGAAAAAACAACTGCATGACTTTGCCGCAAGGCATTTTTGCTGTTTGCAAATCCCAGTATTACTAAAAAAAGGCTGGAACAATGTAATACTTTTTTCCCTCATTTTGAATGTGACTTTTGTATGTGTGTGCATGAGGCAACACAAGCATACTGGTGAGGAGTCCCAAGAATAGTATGACACTCACAAAGAATCAAAAAATTTACTTCCTGGCCTACAGAGAAAAAAATCCAAACAGCTGCAGCTGAAGGTAAAAAATTGGCATAGCTCTCCAATTTAAATACCAGGCAATCACGGACATTCTCTATATTTGATTCCCAACAAAATGTAACACAGGCAGATGAAGTAGGATGTATTAAAGATGACCAAGTCGTCCTGGGTATTCTTGATGCTATTCAGCTCTGAGACTTAGCCTGGCTGCTAGGGCAGATGAACCTGACAAGCAAGAATTAGTAATTATATAGATGTGCTTGCTGCCTTCTCATACTGTTCATTGCTTATGCTTTTGCATGTATAAGGCAGGACAAACCTTAAAGACAAAGAACAGGTACTAAGATATTTCTAGAAAAAGAGATATTAGAATTCAAAAAATTCTTCTATCATATATGTTGTGTTACAACTAAGATATGCTTGTTGCCTGGCTGACCACATATAGAAAAGCAGTTTCTCTTTCTCCCACTGGCAGTAATAACAATACTTTCTGTGATTTTGGTACTCCTGCCTTCTCTTAGAGACAAAGTGTTAGAAGCAGGGAAGGTGGGGATGCAGCATTATTTTTCTGCTGTACTGTCAACACGACAACTGGAGGGTCAGAAAGGAGCTCTGCAAACTCACAATGACTATGACAAGGTAGTATTTTCTATTTCCATATTAGCTTAATCATTATAATTGTTATATTCCATTAATTATAACATCTTGAGGTTATCCATGAGAGAACTGAAATATAAAATACTTTTAATGAGTAAAAGTAGTGATGGACAGGAGTCAAGGAATACAATCATTGTCATGAGCGGAGCTAATGAATACCTGAAAAAAGGTAATTTCTTCTTACCCTAACACCTCAGAATGAGTTCACTACTAACTGAACTTACTATTTACCTATTACCAATCTTTTACTTATTTACCAAACTGTATCTATGAGTAACTTGTGGTATCTACATCTTCACATATGTGGTTGCAAACATTTTGTCCTCAGTATCTATCTTTTACTTGTCAGAGATGTTTTGGTTTATTGGGGTTTTTTTGTTGCTTTTTTTTTTTTTTTTTTATTTACACTGATCAACCATGCAAAATTACATAGCATGGTTTGGGTTTCTAGTAAGCTGTATATAATTTTTAGCAGTTAATCACAATTCACTAGAATAATAAATTAGCATACAGGAAAACATCCAAACCCATGCAAAGTATATAAAACTTTGAAACATAAAACTTTTTTTCAGAAATCAATTTGTTATGGTACTTTCTGAGCTACCCCATACCTCATGTGCCATTCTATCACCATCACATTAATGATGCTACTGCTTTTACCACCATGTTATCTCTTCATTGAGTCTATGAAGAATTGTAAAAATAATTTGTGAAAACATACAGTGTCTTCTAGAAAGAAGTATTTGAAATCAGCTATTACTACTCAGTTGTGGAGAATTCAGTACAGCGAATTCACATTTTTAAATATCAGCAAAAGAACAGAAATTATTTGGTAACATATAGCTAGCAGGTTAAATCATAGCTCTATCAAAGCAAACAATTAACTGTCTTAGCCTTTTTCTTACAAAATAAGCAGAAGTAAAGAAACTATCCAAAGTTTTCTGATAGTGGGGAAAAGTTAGAAGATTCTGAATTGTTTCTTTTCTTTTTGAAAAAAGCAGATTTTTTTGAAAGTATTATTACAGTTATTTTCACTTTGTGAAAGCTCTGTACCTACCATATTTATTCTAACAAAGTTAACTTAAATAAATGGTGCATGTTTTTAGAAATAGAAGAGTAATGAATTAGGAACCATGCTATATGCCTGAGTGTATCAGTCATGTAAGACATGCTGCTGGTTCAGAGGATCAGCAACTGTTGCAAAATAATAAAAATAAGCCTGATACAGAATGCTTTGAGAATCTTCAAACAATAACAGCAGAGCAGTGAACTGCTGCATGATGAAAAGCTTAACTACCAACAAAGATATGGCAAAAAGAAATGTTCAAATAAACCTGTATGTTGTGGACAGAAAATGAAGACAAGGAACAAATGAACTGCAGCTTGGATCAGAAAGACAGTGGCAGTCATCATGTGTTCAATGGAGAAACTGAACCCCTATTAAAATGTGTGGGGTTTTAGTATAGTATTATTGTATATATATTATTCAATGTCATTAAATTTATTTGTTTTCTTACTATTATTTTTGGATTTTTCAATGAGAGAGATCTGCAGTTTATTTTTATTGCAATGCTGTCATTACAAGCTGAATTTCAACTTGTTTTATGTAGAGTAAGTACTAAATTGTCTCTGGAGAACTTTATAGCAGTTAATCTGTGCAGTTTACTTGCATCTTATTTTATCTCTCACCTCTGATACTAATCAGTCATGGCTGCAGGTCAAATCTTTTTGCATTGGAAGCAATCACAATAACCAATCCAGAAGTAAACCAGCTTATAATGAAATTCAATGCCTAGGGCTAAACATAGAGCTAACACGTGTTTAACAAATCAGAGCTTGTATTTATCACTTGTCACTGTTTGTGTCTTTGTCTGTTGTAGGGGAAAAACAATTAAGAAGATCAGCAGTAAAGAAAAACTTAAGAACAGTCCAATTTGTTTTCAGTTTTGTTGGTCTCTAACACTGGCAAAATGCAGTCTGCATCTCATGCCATCACAGAGTAGCAAAAGGTTTAACAGAAACCATCTATGGGTGAACCATTTCAGAATACAAACATTTCAAGTTTTACCATAAGAATCCAGCTGCTTAAATATGCTGCCTTACAACCCTAGAAAGGTGATTATCCTTCCTTATAATGATAGAGAGATGAATACATAATCACAGAATCAGTTATGTTGGAAAAGACTTTTGAGATCATCGACTCCAACCTGTAACAGAACACTAACTTGTCCAACAAACCCGTGGAGTGCCACATCCAATCTTTCTTTAAATACCTACAGGGACAGTGACTCCACCACCTCCCTGGGCAGCCCATTCCAATGTCTAATTATCCTTGTGTAATGAAATTCTTCCAAATGTCTAACCTAAACCTCACTGGGGCAGGTGAAGACTGTGTCTTTTTGTGCTGCCACTCATTGCTTGGGAGAAGAGGCTGATCCCCACCTGGCTACAACTTCCTTTCAGGTAGTTGTAGAGAGCGATAAGATTTCCTCTGAGCCTTCTCCAGGTTTAACAACCCCAGCTCCCTCAGTTGCTTTCATACTATGCTATGCAATTTCATGCTATGAGATCCTTCATCAGTTTCGTTGCCCTTTTCTGGACTCATTTCAGCAACAAAATGTCCTTCCTGAATTGAGGGGCCCAGAACTGGACACAGGACTTGAGGTGCAGCTTATCCAGTGCTGAGTACAGGGGAAGAATCCATTCCCTGGGTCTGCTGATCACACTATTCCTGATACAGGCCAGGATGCCACTGGCCTTCTTGGCCACCTGAACACATGGTAGGCTCATGTTCAGTTGGCAGTTGACCAGCAGCTGTTTCCCAGTCTGTCCCCAGCCTGTAGTGCTGCATGGGATTGTTGTGGTGAGAGTATCGGGCCCCGTACTTGGACTTACTGAACTTCATTCCATTGGTCTTGGTCCATAGATTCAGCCTGTTCAGGTCTCTATGCAGGGCCTTCCTACCCTCCATCAGATCAACACTCCCACCCAACTTAGTGTTGTCTGCAAATTTGCTACTCATAGATTCAATCCCTCATCCAGATCATCAATAAAGATATTAAACAGGACTGGATCAACAGTGATCCCTGAGGGACACCAATAGTGACTGGACACCAACTGGATGCAGCACCATTCACCACCACTCTCTGGGCCTGGCCATCCAGCCAGTTCTTAACAACAATGATTCTTTGAGACATAGCTTTGTGGTCAGCTTATTTTCTCAAGAGACAACATAAAAATATCTTCTTATGACAGTTTCTACCTACACGTTTGCAAGGTAAAATGACTGATCTGGAAACGTGATTTTTGTTTACTAAGCCCAAAGCCCACCATTTATCCCAGGTGTAGAGAAGTCAGTAACCCAGGGATACTCTTTTAAGGAAAAAAGGAAAAGAAGCTACTTTTTCTCCTGCACATACCCAATTAGATGTCGGTTCAAAAGCTACAGAACACTACTGTAGCAGGATCTTTTCATCCAAGATTCTTTATACAGCATATCACATCAGCAACTCCTGTGGTCAAGGCTTTGACTACAACGTGGATAATAGTAATTCCTCTGTTAGAGCATGGTATGTAGTAGGAGAATATTGTGGAGATCTCACAGGCCTAACACTTAGCTACAGCATGCTCAATACAGTCAGATCATACTATGTAACACTATCTTGATCTCTTTAGAGTTTCCTGAAATAGTGAGACTGTCCCATAATGATATTTTATTTGCAAAAGAATGACCAACTCAAACATGACCAACTCAAAAAATGCTCCAAAATCCAAACAAATACTTTGCTCCCAAAAAACCCTGAACCTCAGATACATAGAGAATTTTTCATATCAGTTTTTTACAATGGAGACCCAATTATGTTTACTCTTATGATTTTACCAACTACAGTCAAGTTTTTAATCACTTACATTCTTTCATTGTAAAATTGGTCTCAGTTGGGGGGCTTAAAAATGATGCCACAAAACCCCTGATGAAACAACCAAACACAATTCTAAAACATTACAAATTCTTTCACTTAAATTCCTAAATTACAGGATTCTGAAATTAATGGTATTCATGCATCAGTATCATCCCATCTGAGAATGACAACTAGCTGAAAGTCCATGCAGTATTTCCCACTACGTCATGTAGAGGTGGCTTTTTTTTTTTTCATTTAGAAAGGAAGATTTGCTATAATGCAATCATATAGGAAGCTGAGTTACACTTACAACTGAATGGCTGAGAATGATCTCTCTCTAATTGCAGAAAGTGAAGTAGAATCTTTTGTTACAAGGCATCCAGATCTTTTTGTGTGAGATGCTATCTGTTCTTTAATATGATATCCATTACAGTCATGCTGGGACATTCACTTTCTGTGAATTGAAGGAATGTCCCCATTTCCAAGCCAGTAAAGATTATTGCTTTGCCATTACCTTTTTAGAAACAATGTAAAAATAGAAATTAAGTGAGATTATAGTTAAAACTCTACTTAAATGTTAAACTACCATGTAGTGTAAGATGGTTCTCTATATTTAAGCGCTTTTCACTTGCAAGTACAAGACAACAAATCAAATCAAGACTGCTCTAAGACTGAGATTGAGATAGTTTCAAATATTTTCAATAATTTTCAATGTTATTTTCAATAGCCAAGTCTGACTCAAAGAAAACTGTCCTCTGAAAAAAAGACTCTCTGTGGCTTGGGTATTTTAACACAATTATGGTCCTGATAGAATTAAAGTTGGATCAATTCCTTAAAACTGGAGTTAAATCCTAACAATTAATATTAGGATTAATTAATACAAATTTCCTGGTTAGGGTAATGAACCTGTGCCCACAGCTCCCCCACTAAAACTTTCCCAGTACTTTCTCAGCTGGGCAGCAGCCTTCCTCCCCATCAAGCAGTAACTTGATGTATTTCACTATCTACTTGTCTTCCACCAGTGCAAGAAAACAGTGACTAGCTTCAAATGTTTCTCCAAACCCAACACAGCCACATTCACCAAATCCCAATTTATGGTTGGTTTATCAGAAAGGGAGAGAAAAATAACACAAAAATAAAAATATGTATCACAAGGAAAACATTCAAAATGCGTCAGTAACTAATGGGACTCCAGCTTGAAACATGCCAGGCCCTAATTTCCACTTGTTTTGAGAATACAAAATATTAAAGAATCTAAAATCAGAGGCTATATTGAAATGGACTATTCACTACCTCAGTCTCTGATTGTGGCTATAGACACTGCAGATTGCATACTTCCAGATCTCACAGAATCCTGGCAAATTTCTCTACCTTTCATGAAGTTTCAGCATTGCAGACAATATTTTGAGATGCAAGGCATAAACTGAACATACTCAGAAGACATACTGTTCTCCCATGAGAGAATGTCCACAGCTGGAGACTCTTCATATATTTTCTCACTTGTTCAAAATATTTATGCTAAGCATCTTCTAGTCAATGCCAAGATACTATTAGCTTTCCTTTTGCATCTCAGAAAATCTGTCACTTTTACCTTTGAAGCAAAGTTACATTGGTCAATTCCCTATGAATCACTCACTTTTCACTCATAATTTCAAACAGTCTCACTATCTGTCTCATCTAAGGGAATACCACTACTTGGCTTCTGGACGTTGTACTATTTTGATTCCTTCAGTACTACTTTATTATGAGTAATACTAATTTATTATGACTAGACCAATTAACTTGTGACTTAGTTGTTACTAACGACTGGACTCTCCTCTCTGTTCAAGCAGTGTGTCACAGTGGAGACACTGTAGGGAATTCTTGGCATTGTTACTAGTCTTGCCCCACTGCTCTGGCAGAGCCTAGGGGAAAGTCCAGGCAGTTTAAAGCCAGCCCCTGTGACTCTATATAACTATAGCATATGCATGCACTTAACTTGCTCTGCATGCAGTTTGGCCATATTGCTCAGTTTTTCTCTGACCCAGTGTAAAGGCTTTTGAAGTGAAAAAGAGGCTTCTCTTTCTGTATTAATTATGGAGCATAGTCTTTGTATGATCTTTGTGGAAATTTCCTTGTCCATTTTTCGTTTTCCAATCTACTACTAAGAAAAGGCAGCCTGTATTAGATGGCTGATAACAAGATGTGAGTGAATAGTCTGCTTGATTAATACAAAAAACACATAAATTCATATCAACCTTTTTTCTGTTTTGTGTTCTGATCCCCCTTGACTGCACTATAGCCTTTCCAACCAAGGCCCCAAGACAAATAAGCAGCCTGTCCTTCCCTTTGTGCTCGAGCCTGCATACAGACTCCCTCCTTCAGCAAACAGCAATGCTGCTTCATAACTGGGTCATGGATCAGTGCAGAAATCTGTCACATTCCCTTCCCCATTGGACTCTTGTTCCAGGTCCAAGCACTACTGTCAGGCTTATTTAAGACTAGCTCTGCTTTTAACATAACTTAGAGAGAATTAAAAATCAAGCTCTAACATTGCAGAATAATACTTTGCTCTGAGAAATAACTGTCTTCACATTTTTTTTGACCACCTAGTGGGCAGATTTTTTTGAGTGAATAACAGCTAAGGTGCAATCACACTGTATTTTGAAGCATGTGTATTTTATACATGTTTTCTTATTCCAAAAAGATACTCCTCTTCAAATTCTATTCCATCACTTCTCATTTTTTGAAGTCCCTCTAAACTACTGAGTAACAGCTGTGAATCATGTTTGCTAAGGGTGTAATTCTGCCAGTTTTACTCTAATTTTACCTCAGACACAAGGTCTCTGACTTCAAGGAGACCAGTTGCAGGGTAACATACAATATCCACTAAGAGTAAAGATGATAGATTTGAGACCTGACTGCTTTCATCAAGAGGACTTGCTGCAATGAAAATATTTCTGTTTGACAGGTTTATTGTTTAACATGTAATAATTTAAGATAGCAATGCAAACTTCCCCTGCAGTCTCACACTATGGATTCAAAACCCATACGGACAGAAATGCATGGAGAGAGAATAATGTGCTCATTCTGCTTACATACTGTTCTTTTACTCTGTTTACAAACTATTCTGTTTTTAGCATGGAAATCACACTATGCCTGTGTAAAAGACTAAAAACATTGAATTTGAATGATTTCCTGTAACCAAAGGATCTCTCTATAAATACCTATTTTCTTGCTTTACATTGTAAATTATTGCAGAACTAGGGTTTATTTATTCAGATAAGTATTTGTAGATTTAGAAGATAAAAATGTACCATGAAATGAATAAACAGAACAGATAGCACAACATTATAAACAACTAATTTTCAGTATTATCCTGGAAATTAATGTAGTATCATATACATTTTAGCTCTAGTTACAGATAACACATTATCAATCTACTTCACCTTAAATAGTAGAAAGTATTCTACAATACAGTATTAAAGTCTGTATTCATGGATTTGCAAAGACACAATAATTATGATAACAGAGAAAAGTGTTCTGATAGGTTTCCTGAAACATTCAAATATAACCAGGTAAAATGCAAAAAACATCAATATGTTTAATTCAAGTTTTTAAACTCTTACTAAGTATGGCAAAAATAACATAACAGCAAATAAAAATCCACACTGCATAGCTTGTAGAATTATTGCAGATTTTCTGTGTTGCTGACTGTACCTTTGTGCATGTGAACAAACTAATTGTCTTTCATTCTGCCAAATGTGAGAGATTTCATTACTTTCTACGACTTGTGAGGTTGGAAGGCAAAGGAAAGCTGAAGCTCTTGAAAGCAGCTTTGATTTCATTAAAAGGGTATTTTGAGATTAATAAGGACACTTTTAGCAGAAGCTGTATTTTAAAAATCATTATATTTTTGCCTCTGTAATTCACATACTTCAGGGCTTTCTTATATTTCCAGGTTGAAAATGTGTAGAAGTAAAGTTTTTTCCTTTATGTTTCCGGCATTTCAAGGGATTATTAAAAGATGTAGTCAATATATAAAGTAAGTTACATGCTGACAACATGTAGCTTATAAACATTAAAAAAAATACCTCAGCTACATTACTGTATTTCTTACCTCCTTCTTTACGGGATCTCAAAAGACTTGACAACTGATGGTCTGCAACTGCTTCGGATTGGCTAATTGATTGTGAATCATTCAATTCAAATGAATGTGTTAGAATAAATGGAGAAGGAGAAATCTCATCCAAATCATTCTGGAATAAAGAATGCTGGTGTAGGCACATAAGAAATATATTGATTCCACTCTAGCATGATAACTTACAGCTGTGATCTCATAGAGAGCAACTTGTTATTTTCTATGACTGTGAAACGTCCAATGCTAGATATAAGTTACACAAGATTCTTGTGGCTTTCAGCAACACCGACTTAGCACCCATGTCACAAACATTTGTTTACTTTTTTCCATTTAACTTATTTATCCCCTTTCCTCATGCAGCTAAATCATGGCATGCACTGTATGCTGATTTCCTCTCATAGTTAATTTGTATCTTTAGAAAAAAGCTATAGGAAGGTATTAATCTGCTTAACATTTCTAAGTACATCATCCAAGGGATTTTGTTTTTTTAATCTTACATATGCTCAGCAGAGTTACTGGCAAAAACTGTACATTTTCTCCATTTCATCCTTTCAACATCAAATGGTAAGCAGCAAAAATTGGATCAGACTTCAAAGACTATGCTGTGCTCCAAGTCACAGAGCGACTCCTCCATTTCACATATTGAATTCGAGCAGGATATCAAAGTGCTACCAAAGAACCTCAGGTCCTTACTAAAAAAGAGTCTCTAACATCTGTAGAAAGTGAAGTGCACAGACAAATCACCTCAGGGAGCAGCTAGCATTTATTCTCAGCAGCAAATTTCCAGCCTTTTGATTCTCTTATTCACTGTACCTCCCTGTCTCTCTACAGAACTAAAGTTCTTAGCAAGCAGGCTTTTGTCTCAAAGACTTCAAAACATCACTAACGGTTTCATGTTCAGATGGCTATGCCAAGCAGCCATGAACACATTGCAGAACTGTGGACTCAGGAATTTGAAGTTATAATGCAATGTTGTTTTAGAATATAAACTTAGTAGTACCTTTTTCATTTGTTTGTCAAGAAAATCAGGCACCACGGGAGAAGAGTGGTTACTGGTTTGCTGCCTAAAAGCAAAGAAAAACAGGATATATGTACTTTGATTATTGTAATTTCTTCACTCATAAAAGGTTTACTGGCATACACAGTTTTGCTGATTTTCCCTTTTCTCCCTCCCCCAACTTCTAAATATGCAGATATAATCAACCCAGAAAAAACACAGACCAGTCCCATTTCCTCTTATAAGGAAGTGCATGTTATTAAACACAATAACAGGCTATGAGAAATGAATTCACCATTACAAATTTGTGGATCTGTGCATATGTGTAAAATGAGTTTATGAGAATTCTATGAAGTTGAAGTCATGTATTAAGATTAATTTGATAAGGTTTTACATGAAGCTTTTTTCCCCAGGGCTGTGAAAAGCTGTTTTCACAGCATTCAAATTTAAGACACACAGAATTTGATGGATGAGGAAGAAGTGAATCACATGTGCTCTCCTAAAGCAATTTGGGTTAAGCACAGAGCAAGAAGTAAGATGTCTTAGATTCTTTGTCTATACCTGTTACTATTTATCATCCCTTTATGTCACCATAAAAATATTAAATGCCAACTCCTACTCTCACTAATGCAGATTAAAGTAACATATAAACCTTCTACAGGCCCTGATCCTTACTGGCAAGTCTTGGAAGCCAACGGATCTTTTCAATCAACACAGAACTTGCTTCAGAATCCTCAACTATGCAATACCAAAAATAAGATGCTACCAATTTCATTTAATGAATAAAAAAGAATGAGGTTTGTAGATATTATTTGGAATGCCTATGGCCTGAAAACTGTGATAAAAAGTAAAACTTTCTGATTGTCAAAACAGAATGAAGCTTCATGAACAGAGTAATGTTGCAGTTTCAAGACTGAACTTTGGATTTGCTTGTCAGGTTAGGGGATTTTAAATTCCCCTTTATTGTTTGACACTAAGGAAGAGAAGGAAAACATTCTGCCTAAACCGTAATTTGAATTTAAATTTGTGTTTTCCTTGGAGGAAATTAAGTGATTAATTTTAAATATGCATTGTCATTTAGTACTGGCACACTTCTTGAACTGGAAAGTATAACATATGTCTAGGACTGTATTTGACACTGCATTTATGCATATACCATATTATCTGTAAAGTTCTCTATTACTGTTTATCTTACATAGATCTTATTATTTATATCTTACATCTTATTATTTAAAAAATAATTTATTTAGTGGGATTGGTTAGATAACTTGTTACTTTTCCCCAAAATTCCCTTAAGCATTTGTTGAGCTGATGTATTCCCCCCTTTCTCAATATTGCAGAAAATGAACTCAATAAGAGCAAAAAACTATGAATAATCCTCAAGTATCACTATAGTATGTCAAAATCAATGTCTGCTGTTGGATTGGTATGTTGCAAATGACCTCCAATGCCAAAACCAGACTGAATCACCATATAAATTAAAATACTCAGATTTTGAGGTGGTTTGGATCTGGATCTAAATTTGCAGCCTGAAATAATCTTTATTTTCTACTAAAAAAAATCCAGAATTTTGCCAGGTCTAGAACTTTGTATAAATGTCTAAAGCATGAAGGTAAATATCAGCACTTTGCCTTTTGTACAGCTTAAGTCAGCAAAAATCAGCCTCTGAAATTCTGAAGGCCTTTGACCCCAACTCTAACAGGATGCCAGTGATTTGTGTTTCTGATTTAATAATCCTAAATTGGGATGTATTAGCTGCAAGAAACCTCATTCTTCCAGCATATACTGTTGCTAATGTAAGTATGTACTTGATTACTAGTTGTTCCTCATGAGCTTTTCCCTATATTTTTCTTCCCCTGTCCTGTTAAGAAGGGAGAATGACAAAATGGCTTGGTGGGCACGTGGTGGCCAGCCGAGATCAACCCACCACAATGTGAAGCTAGCAGGGAACACTTCTGAAAACATGGTATCAACTGTAAATGATGAACACCTTTAAATCAGTTGCTGAGCTATTCTGAAAATGTGGCCAGTATGCAATATGGAAAATGAAGTACCAGAATCAGGGAATCATTAAAGTTTGAGAAGACCTCCAAGAGTCCAGCCTTTGACCAAACACCTTCTTGTCAAATAAACCACAGCACTAAGTTCCAGGTCCAGTCATTTCTTGCACAATTCCAGGGATGGTGACTCCACCACTTCCCTGGACAGCCTGTTCCAATTCTTGACAACAGAAGGCCAGCTCAGCAGTCATTAATTCACAGAATCACAGAATCACTAGGTTGGAAGAGACCTCCAAGATCATCTAGTCCAACCCTTACCCTAGAACCTCAACTAGACTAGACTATGTCACCAAGTGCCACATCCAGCCTTTTTTTAAACACATCTATGGATGGTGACTCCACCACCTCCCTGGGCAGTCCATTCCAAAACTTTATTACTCTTTCTGTAAAAAACTTCTTCCTAATATCTAATCTATACCTCCCTTGGTGCAGCTTGAGACTGTGTCCTCTCATTCTGTCAGCTGCTGCCCGGTGGAAGAGACCAACCCCCACCTGACTAAAACCTCCATCAGGAAGTTGTAGAGAGCGATAAGGTCACCTCTGAGCCTCCTTTTCTCCAGGCTAAACAGTTCCAACTCCCTCAATCGTTCCTCATAGGGCTTATGCTCCATACCCTCCACCAGCCTCGTTGCTCTCCTCTGGACACGCTCAATAATTCATCTAAGTCATTTAGCTAGCATTTTCAAATATGATATCTGAGGCAGGGTGTTTTCAGGAATCTTTGAAGAAACTGCTTGTCCTATGGTTTCCAAGGATTTTTATTTTCCATGCTTGTAGGAAAGCAGTATTGGGATCAGACAGATGATCCAATTGGCACACTTACCTAGGCAGGATGCAAGAAATCAAGTGCATATGCCTGGTTTAAGTAAGGTAATTCAACAATTTCACAGAATCACAGAATGACTAGGTTGGAAGAGACCTCAAAGATCGAGTCCAACCCATACCCTAACACCCCAACTAGACTATGGCATCAAATGCCATGTCCAGTCTTTTTTTAAACATGTCCAGAGATGGTGACTCTACCACCTCCCTGGGAAGACTATTCCAGTGCTTTATTATTCTTTCCATGAAGAACTTTTTCCTAATATCCAGCCTATACCTTCCTTGATGCAGCTTGAGACAGTGTCCTCTTGTTCTGTCAGTTGCTGCTGACTGTTCAGCTACTGAGTAATACACTTCAGTCCTCACATACAGATTTTAAATCAATCACTTATCAAGAAACATTGAAAAAAAAGAGAAACATTAATTCTTAAGGTCTTTCTACACATCTGTATAGTGTATAGCTTCATTATCTTTAGCACTGAAAGAAGTTGAACCATAGCAGCATAAAACTAGTAGCAGAGATTCATTTATGCTGGAGAAAATATATCTAGTTTTGGAATTATTCTGGCCATTATGAGTGTAAGTAATGAAATTTGGACCTGTGTTATTTAAATGGTTTTGAAAATGTTAGAAAAACTCCTAGATATTCTACTAGAAATAATACAGCTCATTTTGCAGAAGTAATATATTACAGAATAGAACAAATTTAATGCTTTCAGGATGGGTAGATTAAAAATTCCAAAGGGATGGGAAGGAGGACAAGAACCCAGATAACACTGGAAAATTTTTCTCATATTTCTATTTACACTTTCAAACATCTTAAGTAATTATTTGAACTTAAGAACTGTAAAGTAATTAGAAGCTCACATGACATCAGAATCATGCCCACTATGTTCTACTGCATGCCACAGAGATTGCAGACTTCCTATTTGCATCATAAGAAATAACTTTAATGTTTGCTGTGATTAAAAATAGGAAAGTGAAGAAATTAAAGGAAATCAGAATGTCTTTATGCCAGCATTTTTTGTGGAAATGAAAATTCATATTCAAAAGATGACTTATACAAGAAATCAGAGTGGAAAGAAATATGGAACAATCTGGGAAAGGTGTAAGGAATAAATCTCCAGAATGTGATAGCATTCTTCTAAAGATTCTGCCAAAAAAAAAGGCTTCAAATGTGGAGATATCACCCTTTCAATCTGCTCTCCATGAAGAATAGAATCACATCAACATTGCGACATTTTTCTTTTCCTTTTATAAAAAAGAATCAGGGAAGGTTTTGTCATTGACTGACAGACTGAATCTCACTTTAGTGAGATCAAGTTAAAGAAAGCATAGCAAAAGATAGAAGAGATTTTATATGGAACAGAAGAATTCACATTACACCAGTTTCTGAATGGACCGGTGCTCACATGACTGAAATCATGTGTAATCTCTAATCTCAGTGATATACAGGATATTATGTTTATGTGCTAATGCACCAGTGTCCATGTAGGTTAATTCACATTGCACGCTCTTTCAGTGAGCCAGCTGTAGCAACCATGTTGACTGAAGTAAAGCTGACCCATGGAGAATTCCTTTACACCTACTCCCCACACTGATGCAGCAACACAACAACAGCTGGTGATACTATGATACTATAAAGGTGGCAGTGTACAATGCCAAACCCACCAGCACAGAGACGTCACAGTTTAAGAAGTCACCCTGTATTTACAATTCATAAAAAAAACCCCTTGACACATCATCTAAGCCACACCCATTTTAAAGAAAAAATCAGCTACAGCCACACTTTTTTTTTCCTTTTTCATACATTTGTTCAAGCATTTTAAAACCTACAGTGGTGGAGATGTCAAAACTTTCCAAGGTAATCTACAGAGGGTTTAACATCAAGCTATTCTTGATGTCTCACATTCTTGTGCTGCAACGCAAGCACATTATTTCTTGCCTGATTCTCAACAGAGAACAGTTTTTGCTTTTCTCTTCACATCAGCCTTTCATGATTGGAGAAATGGTACCACATGACCCTTAGTTCTCCATCTCCCTTAAAGATCTTCCCTCGACATGGTTTATAGAGACATATAATCATTTTTGTTGCCAAATGACTGGTTCATTTTCTTCCAGAGCAGTGCCTAACATACCACCCTAACCGAGGTCTTGACAGTGATGAGAAAATATCATGATGCACTTTTGAGGTAGCATGTATCCTCACTGCTAGTACCCAATATAAACTTTGGAGCATGGTGTCATTGCTGACTGACATTCATTTTGTGGTTCATTATATTTCACATAATTTTGTTTCTAATTCAAATCCTATCCTCTTAAATCCTTGTACCATCACTCACTTAGTACTGATAAAAATTTAGTAATCAGATTCTACTTCATCAGTGAAGTCATTACTGTGTAGAAACGGACCCATTTCTAGAACGGGACTTTCTGATGCATACCTCCTGTAGAGCAGACAAAAGTTCATAATTACTCCTTGCCTCTAACTTTCCAAACACCCAAGCTGGTGTGACTGTGTAGTTTTGTTCAGGCTCTATTATACAATCTTGATTATCTAAGGTTCATATGAATGTCAAGAATTTTACTGAGCATGGTTTCTGAGAAACTATGCTGACCAGATCATGAACATGATACCAAACAGCTAAAAAGAAAAAGATGTAAGGAGAAAAATCACAATGAACTCAGTTCAAGAGTGTGAACTGCTGTTGATGTCAGGTATCTTCTAAAATGTGCCCTTAATGTACAGAGCTCCAAAAGAAACCAAGGAGAAAAGGATACTCACTGATACGCAGCTATAGTTACGGACATATCTGATGCGTAACAGAGTCCCTATACGTAAACAATGCTTTCTGCTACACTACACAGTGTAAGGGCACTGATAAGCTAACTTATATTGGGATATTTAGCAGTTAGTGAGCTAGAAGAAAAAAATGAACACAATACAGGAATTATTTTCCAAAGTAAATATCAGATCAGTATTATTTAACAGAATTTTCATTTGGGAGGGAAATGGAAAACATGATAATGGTGGAACCTTACAGGTTGCAAATACTAAAGGGATTTAAAGATATTTGAGAATGATAGGTCTGTCTCAACAAGAACATGAACAAGGTAACCTAGATTAAGGCCCTTAGTCACTGAACTGTAGATTATCCTGCTAAGAACATTTGTGAAAAATATATTCACTGGAGATCTGTCAAACTATCAAGTCCAAAAATCACATGATGTTTTAGAAAATGATTTCTCCCTTCTTCAGAAATTATTCCTAATTAGCTTAAAAGATACATAATACTAACTTGGAATTTTAGCCATGCCATAGGAAAATGTAGCATCTTTGATTTCATGTGATAATCAATTGTAAAATGGGGGCAGACATTAAGTGAGGCTGGTGTCTGTGCTCTCTTCATGAGAGAGGAGATCCCATCACACTCCTTCCTTCTCTGTTGCCTATTTGACTCCATGCAGAGGTATAAATCTGCTATTCAGCAGAGTTGTAAAAAGGGCTCTGAAAGGTTTCCACTTTCCTCATTGTTTAACCTCATTGTTTCCTCATGTTTAACCAATGTCTTGACCAGGGTTTGATTCTTTTAATTAAGTTTTGAATGAGCCACTTTTGAGAAAGGGTTTGATTGTAATTAAGCTCCTTCACACCATGCAGGCCTGCAGGTTCCCCTCAGTGGCTGATGATGTCAAGAAAATGCTTGGCAAGCGTCTCATACACAGACTGAGTTTTGAGAAAGAATCCAAACTTAGTGTCAGCCTCCCAGGTTCACGATTATTCCCATGACCTTTTTCTGGTAGGAGTCACAGATATCTCCACAGCTCTGTGGAACTAAATGGAAAAACATTTTTTCAATGAGAAAAAGTCCCTTCCCTGCTAACGCCTAACACTTACATTTTCTATTTCTATTCCTATCAGAGATATTTGCCAACGCAGCCATAGTTGTTTGGGACATCAGCTTCACATTTGAACATAGTTAATGCTGATTATCAAGTCAAGCATATAAATGCAGAAACATTTGACACGTACTGCTAAATGAACAAATCTATGCATTTAATTAGCATCCCATGTAATTTATTGGCTTGAGTTTGCTTATGGCCTGCATTCACTGATGGAAGAGCATGAGCTAGGTGCAGAGATTCAATTTTCTTCAAGGAATTAATTTTTTCAAAGTATCCATTTCTTCTGAACATTTGAAATTCATTACTTAATAAAACTGACTGCTTAACACTGTAACTTAGTTTTTAAGTATCTTTTTAAAAGCAGCATGTTGCTGTACATTTAAATGTACAGTTGTATTTCTCTGCATACAACAGGATTGTGTATCTTTTTGCTTTCTGATCCTGAGTACCTTTAAGCCCATTTCTGATTTTCCAAAACTACCAGCTAGGAGAAAAAAAAAAAAGAGAAAATATTATTTTATTATTATATACTACAAGTCAATCATATGTGAAGCCATAGTTAGACTGTCTTCTCTACAGTCACATTAATAGGTACTGTGTTAAGCATTTTTAAGCAACTACACTATTATTTTACAGCCTTCCTGTTTCCTACAAGTTTTCTGTATGACTGAATAGCCACGTGCTTAAAACAACAGCACAATAACAGCTACAAGAAGTAAGGCTTGATGTATGGGAACTATATAATTTGATTTAGTCCCAAAATTCTGAACATTACCTGTGAAACGCTAAACATTTTCAAATCTCACTGGAATCTGAGGGCATTGCTGAGAAATTTATGGGATTGGGCAAAAAATCTGCAAAAATGTTTGTGGGTTAACGTGAGAACTGGAAGCACTAATGCCAGTTTCCCAACTCCAGGCAAAAGAAGAATTTATTTGTCTATGCGATTGTGCACAGCAATCAAGACTAGGTGCAAGACCTGAAGGGTCAATGTATCTTACATGGGCATCTTCAGGCCAGATATCTAAACACATTCAGACATTGATTTCAATGTAAATTTGGTGGCTAAGTATCTTAAAAATCTGTATATTTCTGCTTCATAGAGCCCAAACTCACCTCAACAGGAATCAAACCATAAAATCTTTGTGAGCCTCAAAAGATGTACAATCAAGCAAGTTGTACCTAACCCAGAAAAATACATTTGTGGAGTAACTGGGATTTCCAGAGAATGCAAAAAAGGGAAGAAAACCATTCCTGACTAACTAACATGAATAATATGAAAGAAATGAAGATAAAAGTCTAAAGCAGCTGTGTGCCTCCAAACAAGTCCAGATGAAAATATCTATTTACATTGTAAATACTTATAATTCTGGATGCCAAACAAAAATGATAGTACAGAGTTTATTAGCTCTTGTTTTCAACTTTCAGTGCAGACTGGAGAATAAATGATCCTGCTATCATCAATAGTTTTAAAGAGATCACAATACACGGACTCCTTAAGGAATTAAGAGACAGAAGGAGCCGCATGCACATGAAGGGAATCATAAATTAGGAAACTCATTCCCCAGCGACCAACTCCACAACAGAGTTATGATGGTAAATTTTATTTGGTTTGTTCTTTACCCTGAAAATCATTACCAAAACCATTTATTTATTTAGTCCTTGTCCATTGGTCTGAACCTTTTTCTTGCTGAAAACAGAATACTGTAAGGGAGATATTCTGGGGCACTGTTAACCTACAAGAATGGAGGTTGTTACAGGTGAACAAAATCCTCTAATGATGCTGTAGAGCATGTAGCAAACTTAGCAAGGAAGTTAATATAACTCACTGTTATGAGCATACACAGAGAAAAAAATAGCTGTTAACTTCTCCAAAATGGTATCAGCAGGAGAGAGCTCATAATTTTAGTCACTGAAACTTGCTAATGAAAGGGATTAGCCCAGCAACTACAGCCACCTCTCCTAGAACACTGTTGTTCAGTATGATGTATTAGATCCCTATTGCCTCTCATACACAAGGAATTGTAAGGGAGAGCCTTGTCTGGAGTGAATCCATTGTTTAAAAGGATAAAACCCCTTTTTTTCTACAATGAGGAGAGTACTCCTATCATTTACAGTATTCCTAGGTTTTCTGTCAGTGACTTGTCCATCTGCTTTTGACAGCTCATTGTTGGTGTGCATGATGCTTTGCAGGCACAGAAAGGGAACTTTTTACTCTTAGACCTTTAATAAAATGCAGCCAATTCTGAAATGCAAGCACTTGCAATTCTGTCCCCAATCGACAGTATTCTGAATACTAACAAGAAATCCATAGAAACAGGACAGCAACCCAAGGCAAACAGTAACTTTCCACTTACTGGGACAACACTGAGATGATTGAACTACAGGTGCTCATTCTCAGAGTACAGCAGATTCTCTAAGACCTGGCTGAATCATGATGACACACCTGCTCCTCTCAAATCTCATTGTGTGGAAAGTTAGTTTCATTAGAGAATAGACAGCAATGAATTCAACTCACCAGTCTTCTTCACAGCCAATAGCAGGAGTAGAACATCTGCTTGTAAGCTGAAGATCAGCTACACACTCAGTGCTGGTTTTCAGTCTTGTGTAGTTTTTACGAACAATGTATCCCCTGAAAGCTAAAAAATGTAGTCATGAATCAGAAAAATTTTGCAGAGCGTGAAATGCAGACTGGCAACTCTGCAGCACAGACATGAATGTCCCCAAATTCTAATGACTTAGTGGACAAAACCAGGAATGGCTCAAATGTTTGCAGTGTTACTAACAGCTGGAAATTCTACAGGACCTTACACTCACTCTCAGTGTTACAGTGACCACTTGCTACAGTCCAGGCAAGGAAAACAGGCCTCAAAATGAGAATGTGTCTGATTTAAGTAGGAATCCAGCTTAGAATGTATTAAAATACATAGTATAAAATCATTCCCCAAAACAACTACTTCAGTCACAGCTTCCCTGATTTGAGATAGTCAGAATTTTGCAGAATCAGAAGTTTTACCTTTTTTTATTGTGGGATAGGAAGGTGATGAGCCAGGGACAGATATGTTCAATTAAAACTAGAAAAATTATTAATGTCTTCTCCTAGTCTTTCAATTAACTGCAATAATAACAAAACATTTTAAATACCTCTTATATAAATAACCAGGAAAAATTTATAGAGATTGGAATATATATCATGTCTAAAAAAAAAGAGCTGAACAGAACAATCACTGAAAGTACTAAATGAAGTAGGAAGAATGCAGTGGGATAAAATGGAAAAGAAAATTAATAACATCCGAAGATATCTACATCCTTTATTTCCATGAACTGTCTCTGGATTTGGCTACCTAAATAACATAATTATTTCTGCAGTTTTATCTTGCTTGAATTCTTGACACGTGTGAGCAGTTAGTAATAAAGCTCCAGCACAAACCACAGATAGCAATACATACTGCACTTAGGACAAAGGACTAAAAAGTGCTGCAATAGACATTTAAACTCAAAAATTTTTAAATTTGGTTTTTGTAAGGTTTATTTCAAGAATTATTTTAAGTAGAAATACCTGAGGGAAGAAAGGACTGAATATTCAAAAAGTAAACACAGTATCAGTGCCATTGTTTCAGTGTATGATGAGCAATTGCTGAATAAGGTGGCTGAGAGTTATGAAAGAAAAGAGCTGCTTATTAGTCCAGGAGGACTCAAGGCTTAAACAATATTAAAAGAATATTGGAACTAAGATCAGAGAATACCATGATTTTGGGGAGACGTTTCCTGTCCAGGAAAAGCTTTTAAGAACACTAAACACATGCAAAACCAGAGTCTGTCTGAAAGAGAAAAGCAGCCTTCCCATTGGGGTCCAGGGCTATGTATTACAGTGGAATGTAGAAAAGCCACAGAAATAAGGTCTAGGGCAACCTCATGTAGGATCAGTCACGATAACACTGCAGATAAAAAAAGGAAATCAGAAGGTAGGAAAAATACTGAATACACTGAGGAACAGAGAAACTGAACAGAAGATTAAGAAGTTTTCCCTGTATCCCACACTTCTGCTTTTATGAAAATACTGAGGTTTCTGGGGTAAGAAGCAACAAAATTTGCCTTTTAATGAGAAGGTATGACAAAAAATAACCATTCACTTTACAGAAGGCATGGCAAGTCTGGCCCGCTGAGGTGTTGAACTAAATACAGAGCTCAGGTATCAAGAGGTGAGGAACTTTCTGCCTGTAATAATCAGACTGGAAAAGTTTGCTTGTCTGGCGGGGATGAGACAAGCTTTCATTTGTCCCAAGTGATCAGGCTTCCAATCCTTAACTATCCCCTACTGACCAGACATGGAGCTTACTCCAGTATCAGCAGCAGAGACAGCTGGCCAGCAGCCACCTCTCTACAGCTCAAACATGCTGAGTATCAGTCACTTAAATGGACTGCTATACAGAGTCACTGAAACAAATGAATTAATAAGATAAACTTCAGTTTTATCCTTAGTAGTTTCTCAACTTTAAGTAGTTCTTTGCATGTGTGTGATTTTATTTTTAAAACTTATTTTCCTTTTTCCCAGAGACGGTACAACCAGTTTGGTCTTTCCTTCATTCATTACATAAAACCTGCTAAACATAGTTTTTACCCTGTCTTGTGTTTTCATATATATTTTCAGAATGAACTCATCTTCAACATAACCCTTCTACAAGCTGGTTTCTAACATTCTTCCCAAATACGTTGAATCTGACAGGTAAATGGCTGTATTTCTCCTGTTTTTGACTCCTGGGACAGCTGAAGTACAGGATAAACAAACTTCTCACGCTCTCAAAAGCTTCATCAAGCACTAGCAGGACTGCATCTTTTCAACATTTATTAACTGGATCTATAGTGTTTCAAAAGAAATGCATATGCAAAGAATTCTACTAGGGGAGTCTAAGAGGCTGGGAAGCTGCTCCATCACAGCAATTTGCATTACTGACTGGTGCTGGGTTTGACACTAAGCACTTGGCTCAAAGAGTGTGAAATTAGCAGACTCATGTTGCTACTGCTTCATGAACAATCACTGCATCATTGAAGAAGAATGATTACCAGCTGTCACCTCATTTTCACCTTATTCAATCTATATTCCAAACTTTTCAGCAGTAGTAGCTGTAACCCTAATCTTTATATGGCCAAAGATTACAGGATCTGAAAAGCAATACAGGAACTGAATTTAATTGTAATACTTTTGTAAGTAAGTTGGTGTTAAATGCCTCATGTGCCACAAGTTAGGAGATGAATTTTTACTTCCTCTACTGATCACTTCTCACACAAAGAGAGTTTTCTGACAGCTCCAGCAACTAACAAACCAAGGATATATTTACCTCAGGGAGTCTGAATTTTGGCATTTTGCGGTTATAACCTTTATTTTAAGGTCTAAATACCATGGCATATACATTACACACAATGTTGCACAATTCTACATAGGAAAAGTCCAGGGATTTTCCTCATGATTCCCTCAGGAAATATATAGTTAAGAGCAAATTGTGAAGCACAATGTAGAAAGACCAAAGCTAAATAATCACAGGTTTATAAGAGAAGTATGAAGACAGGAGATGAAGTAGTACTTTAAAACAGTGGAAGGATTCACTCTGACACTAAAGAAACATGTTAAGCTGACTTTTTCTACACAGACACATTTTTATTCTATACCACCTAAAACAGTATATAACAGTGACTCAGAAGTGAGAGCTCATGCATGCTGAAGAGAAGGTATCATAGTAGTTTGGAATTAGAAGTTGTTTGCCAGGAACAGTATATCACTTTCTTAATTTGTTAATGCTCTAGTTAAAAGAGCATTCAGCAGCTTAACTAACAGCATCTGAGAGAAGTTAGAGCTCATGAATCTGATTATTCACTCCATGCCAAATTAATTCTAATGAATAGTAAAGGGGATTGAGAGTTACACCCTTTTCTGGGTCCCATAAATACATCCCCTCTTGCACCTCTCACTCTGGATGGACGTTAAGTGATGCCTGAATTGCAGAAAAAAAACAACTCTTAAGTTCTCCAGCAGAATCATTATGAGAACGGAAGTCATGAGTTCTCCTGTATAAGAAGTAACTATCAGCAACAAGCAGTGACTATTAAAAAGAATCACCAAGGCTGCCATCAGGACTGGTGTCACTGATGCACATCAACACTTGAACATAGAGTTTTCAACTACCATGCATCACAGTCTCTGATCTTGAGACTTGGTCAAATAAAAAAAGTGAAGAGTACTGTGAAGCTCTGTCAATATCGGACAATGCACATTAATATATTAGGAGAAACACATACATCACTTCAATGTTCTTTAAACTGAAAATGTAGTTAAAAAGAAGGAAACTAATGATACAAAATATACAAAAAATTATATAAAATATAAAAAAGTAAAATTTGATCTTCTGCATAGGCACTGATATTTTTCAGGATTTTTTTTTATATTTTAAGATATACTGATAAAGTGCTTAGAAGATATGGGACATTTTACTCATGCACTTCTTAGGTCTATACAATGGTATTCACTGAGTACATGTACACACAAATGTACATAGTGATGGATAATGTACAAATAGATGGATAAATAAATACAAGGATAAATATATTTTCAACAAATACTTCTTTGTCTTCTATTGAAGCCTACATTATATCTTTGCTGCTGATAACCCAAAGGTAATGCTTTTAATAAAACTTTACATTTATTATAAATGTAAAATAGTAAATTACAGCTGTTGTTTGTCCCTCTTTTTATTATAATGGAGTAAATTTTGCCATAAGCACATGTTAGGTATGTAAATAGTGAGCAACACTGCATGGGCAGAAGTTACATAAAGAAAGCATTTTGCAAATGGATGCTTCCTTCTGAACATCCATCACTTTTTATTTAAGAAAAAGAGCCCAAATCTTGAGTTCTTGATAAAGAATTTTCTAATGCAATATGACATATGGTGAGTGTGTGAGCACGTGTTGGAGGAGGAGATTGTGGCTCAATGGATTAGTCATTTGCCTTTCACCTCTGGAAGCATAGTTAAACTCAGTCCTGACCAGAGCTGCACAGTATATTCCAGATGGCTAAAGTGGCCCTAATTAAAATGAATTCAGTGATGTCACCTCGGATCTAAGTGAATTGCATGCACCACTCATTTGGCATTTTGGCAATGTCTGTTCACAAATGAAATAACCAGATTAAAATCCTCCCTTAAGTCTTTTGGGACAAGTCACACTGCGTGGAAATACCTGCTATTGTCATTAGAAAACATACTTTCATAATTGTATTATCTGTTGTTTTAAATTCTAATTAATGCATTATCCTAAAACAAATAAACATTAAATGAGACTTGCATGTGAGGTAAATCAGTTAAGCAACATTTAAGTCAAATGATTCAGTGAATATACACTGATTTAAACTAGCTGTGAATCTGGCAAAAGAATTAAAAAAAAATCCTTGACAATATATTTTTCCTTTTATGTAGATGTAAATCGAAACAATATAAATCCTAATTACAAAGAAATACTCAGAAGTGCAAAGTATTGTCAACTCAAACACTTTAAACAAAATTATTTTTTACAATTTGTCTCTCAGTTAAAAAATTACCATTTTCTAGCCTTGACAGTTTGAGAAAGTGTTACTGGAAGTAGGAGGAAAGACCTTGTATACCCTATGTATTCTGAGAACCTGAGATGTAGATACGCTGAAGTGGGGTAGCTTTTTCTTCCTCACTTAAATTCACAAATACTTTGTTTCCTAGTGAGGGTGTTTTCCCCCTTCTGAAATAATGACTTCTTTTCTTGTAATATAATACACTCAGGAATTGTATCCTCATGTATACTGTGTGAGTTGGTTTTTTTCTAGGTTTGTTTTTTCTTCCAACATTTCTTCAATGGATAGTGAACTGCTGGGCCCACAGAGATCTCCAGACCACCAGCTCATGTATTTGAAAGGCATCTGTTTATTTTTAAAATGCAAATGCAGCCTACCTCAAAGACTGACTTGCAAGAAATGAACAATCTGAACAAGTCAAGAGGTTTCCAATCAGGAGCTGTGTTCCTCCTTTATATCAGTCTATGATCACTTGCTGTCAAAACCACTTAAACAATATCCTGGAACCTGAATGAAGTCCCCCCACAATTAAAATGAGCAGGATAATCCTGCAAGAATTATTCAGGCAAATCATTTTTCACACAGTTTAAAGTAATGATAAGGTCATTTACAAAAGAAATCAGCGCCTTTGAAATGCTGACTTGTAGACAGAGGACTGCCTGGAGGAGGGCCATAGATAACAGTGAAGACTGGCCTCCTAACACTACCCTTGCAGTCTTTGGAACTGATTCTGATGAGGAGAAGGCCCAATAAGGTTAATACCCCTACTTTGATCTCTGTCAAAGCGTACCAGCAAGAATTAATTTACATTTCAGATGAAAAAGGTTGACAGCATGAAAAGGCATCTTGTTTCTGGTATGTGAATGTGCTGTAATAGATCGGGAATTCTGAAAGGAAGTTCTGAGGAAGCTAAAGGGATAAGCTGAGCGGCTGCTTTTATTGGGAAAGAGATGAAAGGAAAACAAATTTCAATATGCGCTGTTCTGTAGAAACATGTAAGCCAAATGCTTCCTAAATTCCAAGGCCTGCTTGAGCGGGGCAGGGGGGAGGGAAAGGAGAGGGAAGTACATATAGTTTAATTATATGGTTTTGCTAATGTCTGGATGACAAATGCAAACAATTTATCTCACTGACTGAAATGGCTCATTTAAAAAAAATACAATGGCAATCATACTCTATTTTACTAGAAAGCTGCCTTGAACTACACTCATACTATTAGATGTGCAGGGAAAGAGAAATATAGAGTTGTTTTTGTCTTCATGTCACTAGGCATTTGGACAGTGTAATGTAAAGGGAACAACACAAAGACTGTCCATGTATTTTAATACCTGAGAAATGGCCATGATTAGCAAGCATAAGCTTTGATTTGAAACACAGAATAATCAGCATATTAAGAAGAGAAAATATGTACAAGAAATATTTTCAGATAAGAAGTCCAAGACATAGGTTTCCAAAGGCAGACAGAAATGTGTTGAGGATTATTATTATTATTATACCCCTTCCTACTAGAGTGCCAACACAGGAGGAGCAGCCAGCCTAATAAATACAAAGGTGTACTATGTCACTCTTAACCCTATAGTCCTAATACTCATTCACCCAGACTGATCACTAAAACAGTTAAGTGCCAGGTTACAAAGGACACTGTGTGAGTCAGTGGGAAGAGTGCTAACAACATTACTCCAGCATTAGGTCCAGAGTGCTCAACAGTGTCCAAATTCACTGCCACTGCCTCTGCTCTGCCATGTTCAACACAGCGTCTAAGAGATGGCAGGAAGCAACACAGCTCTGAGTCTCTTTCATGTGTGCTAACAGCAGAATAGATCAGTTACTTTCTTTGTAGAGCTAGAAATCTCTCTAGATAAAATGTTCCCTGCAGTCTGAAAGTGATACTGCTACACACCAGCTTTCTACTGCACTTGAGGTAACTCTCACTTTATGGAGCTGATCACAGTGGGACAGTGATGGGTTAACAGTTTCCTTTCTTCAACAAAAGGCTGTTTTAAGTCAAGGTATGTATACGCTTGTAAATGTAGCAAATACTCCAGAAAATCGTGGCAGGGGTTACTTTAAAGATCTACTTTCTAAACTACTGTGAAAATAAATAATAATGACAACACAAAAGAGAGGAAGGATAGGAGAGCGCACTCCTTCACTCCTTCCGTGTTTGTTTTAATGGGAGAAAAAACGTTTCCAGTTCTCCATTTAATAGAATATTCTGTATTTAACCCTAGAGCCTCATGATTCTACATAAGAATATGCATGCAAAGCTATAAATTATTATTTGATCCTAATGAAATTCTGTTCCTTTCTGTAACTAGAAACGGTATTCCATTTTCTGCTGAAAGGCACAGCAATGCTTAATTTCAGAGTAGCAAACTTAGACAACAGAAAAATGAATTAATTTACTGGGAAAGGTTTGAGAACAAAGTAAAAGAACATTAGAACACATTTTTTTCATCTTGCCTTCAGACTCTAAGATACAAAATAAAGAGGTGACAAAGCTTAATGAATTGTAGCACAGGAAGCTGGTACAATAGAGGTGGTACCTTGGTTTACCTGTAAACACATTTGCTACAAGTCATTTTTTATCAGTTGCAGTCTTTCAACCTAGAGTTGTACAGGGAAGGTGTATTACACTGCATCATATGGAGACTGCTTCATACTGGCAGCATCTGAAAACACCAGTGAGTTTACAGCATTGGTTCTTAGAGTTCTGTGCCATATGGTACTCTACTCTCTACTAGAGACCTACACAGCCCTATGGGCCTGTTCCTCCAATAATCTCTTTAAAGTTTATTCAAATTCATATTGATATGGCTGCATAGGAGTCTGGCAGAGTGTCAAAAGATTGGTCAAAGCTGGCAAACCCAGTAAGCAGTCAAAACAAAAACATGGCAACCTGCCAAGATTAGGGCTGCATACAGAGAAATCCATGTCCAGTGGGTGCCTCTCATCCACACTTTAAATCAACACAGTGCTTCATACCAGCTCTATATGTAGTTGGATCATGCTGACTGTGCTCAGAAGAATCTTAGAGAATTAACTCAATAGCTTTTAACTAGTATGATTTGTTTCCAGAGAATTGCTTTCAAAAAAGCCCAAAGTGTCTGATACCTGACCTGATGCCATTTGATGCTGAAGAACAAATATCAAAAGTAATGTTTTTGACAGCTTTTGTTGGACTGTATTTTCTTTTTTGGCTGTGAACACCGCCACACAAAATCACCTGCAGAAAAATAGGTGTTGGCAACTGAAATACTGTTTTAATTACCTGCTTGAATATGTATAGCAGCATCAGTTCTTCTGTTCCTTATTTCCTTGTACTTCCTGCGAGCTTCATATCCTCTCCAGGCTAAAAATACAAAACCATGTGCTGGGAATTACGTTTATTTAAAGAAGTGCTATAGAGTCAGAGATGCGCTGAAACTTTCATTCCTCCTGCCATAACTACTCCAGCCCCTACCCCCAATACCTCTTCCCTATCCGCCCACATGTTTGGGTTCATGACTGCAGTATTCACATCCCCAGAACTTCAAACACCACCCCGCTCATCCAAATTTTAATTGTCCCCATGTGATCACTGATGTCCTAACCCAAAAGTCAAAGGTGCATGATCATCCATGCTCATGCAGTTCCCCAAATTCACTACAAGGAGGCCTGATAAAGTACTGGTAATCAGCCTCTCAGGTCCATCTTATGATGTATATCTGGAATTCTGGGACATGGTCAAGGGCATGTTTTACTGCATTTCAATTATGTGCTGTAGGCTAGTATAGACACACCTAACAGTAGTTACTTTTTGTGCACAGGCATCACAACCAAAATACTAAAATATTCAAATAATGACATTACCAAATCCTAAAATGACACCTTAGAAGTAAATCAATAACATTTGTGTCAATTAGCTGGAGAGAAAGCACCTCCAATCATTTTGATTTCATAATTAACTATAATGGCTGAATAAACAATGTATATGCAATTTAACTGACTGAAATGCAAAGACACTCAGTGAAATAAGGAATGTGAACATTTACCTGACTGTATAGTAATAGCACTATTTTCTCTTTTATCTTTGACTTTCTTGTACCTTCTGGCTCCAAGCCATCCCTTGATATAGGCTTGCATGACCACCACCCTCCCTATGACTTCCCGAAGGAACAAATTTAACTGCTCTATATGGTAATACTTCAGAAAAACCTGGAATGAACAAAAAACAATCAGTATTACAAGCAGAGAGTAACATAACCTCCTGTATTGTGTCTTTTCATTAGTCCTACAGCAGGCTATTTTAGGGGAACATTGCTGAAAAAAACTAGCTAAATACTGACTGTATATATCATAGCAATGTGAATCAATTATTTGCTCTTGGTGTGCCTGTGTGATTTCATTATTCCACTGATTATTATCACTTCACTGCAAAATAAAACCCATATTTACCCCCGTTACAAAGAAAACTGGCCAGGGGGATATTTTCAGATATCAACAATTTTGAAATACAGCCTTTCTTGCAGGGGGAAGCTAAATCCTGGGTTGAATTTAGACATAATATTGTCTAAAAGCACTCTGCTTTGGGAGACTAATCATATGTGTGCCTACATACATTTTATCTGTGTCTTGGACAGGAAAATTCTCCTCATTTTTCCTTTATGCACTGTAAAACAACTCAAAATACTATGTGACATCCTTTTTTTACAAAAGTCATTCCCTCCATTTTAAACCATGAACAAAGGCTTTTGATGAAGCAAGAAGGAACTCATCTGAAACTCCACAAATGCATAATGGACCAACCAGGTTCACAGGATGGACCAGAGTGTGAAGCTTAAGCTATGTCATTAATAAGAGCATGAGGAACTTCAAGAAGGCATCACAACATCAGGCTCTGACAGATGTACTGTCCTTATCAAGGCAGCCACATGCAGAATGCGCTTTGGGTGGGTACACAATGCTACTCTCCTCCTGCAGCACTAACTCAGCTGGCTTGGGAAGGCACCTCTGTAACCTAGGAGGCTAACTGGAGCAGATTCCTTGCTCTTTTGTTCATTCATGCAGTACTTTTCAAACCACTATCAGACATGTTTTGCTAAAAGGATACTATCCTTGAGAAAACGTGAACACCCTCTACCTTGGTCTTCCCAAGAATCCAGTTGTCTAGTTTAGATTTCTCCAAAATGGCAAGACAGTTTTCTCTGTTACCAAGGGGAGTCTCATGTGCCTTGAATGCAAGGTAATAATACCTGTAAAACCAAATGACAAAGAAAGAATTGGACTGACAATCAATATGTACTTCCACTGTTTTTCTCTAGTTCAGAGATCTATCTCTAGATCTAATAGGCCAAATTCTCCCTTCTACTCAGTTCTCCTCATAAATTATGACATAACTGTCATACAGATATTTGAGCATATACATGATTAGCATAAACACTTAATTGGAATGATTATTATCAATTTTAGGGGTCTGGAGCAGACCCATACCAATACTGACTTTTATTTTGTCCATGTTCCCTTGCAAAGAATAGTTCCTAACAACTAAGTGAAATACATAGTTAATGAAAAACGGACGTAAACATGTTTAAACTGAATTATGAACCAATCCCTTCCTACCTGTAAAGCCTTTATGCACTAATGAAGAACAGTTTTATAGTATTTAAGTAACCCTACTTGCAAACAATTATGTCAAGTAACAGCAAGAATGCATATTCTTGCTACACATTCTTGTCAGTTAGTTTAAAAATTTAAGATTATTTTAGCACAAGTACATTGTTAGATGTTAGCAAAGGCCACCTCAGCTCCCATTTATTAACTGCCATGTGTTGTCTTGGTATTGAGTTATAATTCTACAGATGCTACTCTATTTACTTTGTGATTGAGAGGAACTGGCAGGTTGACCAAACCCATTCTACTCATTATTAGCATGTGGAAAAGCCATCAGCCTCCATGTTCTTTAATATATGAGGAGAAGAATCTGATCAGCAAACCTCAAACACAGATTATTCTGTAGCCATGTAAGAGTCAAAAAAATATCCCACCTCATACTGAAGAAAACATGAAGAAGTAATTATAAAGTTTAGAATTGTGCAAGACTTTTTTTTTTTCATTGGGAGAATATGATTTTCAAATATTAGCTCCAGTTAATCTCTAGATATTAGCTCCAGTTGTCACAAGAAAAAAAAAAGAACCACTAAAATAGTCAATAAAGATCAAAGGGGAACAAAATGACATCTGAAGTTAGAAGCACTGGAGTAAGTCCTGGACCAGAGACACAGATATTCACCAACTAGAGACATTGCTGACTCTGAAAAACGATAGGAGATTATGTATTACTGAGTTATTTTTCATGCCGTGACTTTCTCAACAACACAATACTGCAAATTCTTTAGCCAAGTCTTTCAAAATACTGAGGGTCATGCCATTCAGTTGGTATGGAGAAACATGGTGTATTTGACAAAAAAAAGTATGTTTCCTCCACCTTATTACTGAACTTTAGGATACCAGCTTTCACAAGACAAATGCCATTGAGTTACACTAATAAAACTCAGATTTAAAATATATGTATTGCAATACAATATATGTATTGTATGACAGCATACAATTTCAACAGACAGCTGATAGGAAGATGAGAGGACTTACACTAATAGTAAATTGATGTTTGCTTCAAAAGCCAGTTTAGACAGCCATGTTATTTACACATATATGTAACTTAGTTTAGGAGGGAAAGAGAATACAAGTGAGCGACAATATCAATTTTCTGGTTGTTCATGCATTTTTTATGTTGTAGTCAGGAATTTTAATACCACAGAACAGTTTTTCGATAGCAATAATGCAATAAAATATTCAAGGGGGATCTCATTTTTTCATCTATTTTATCAAAGACATTCTAATCACTGAAAATTGACTTCTTATTTGTGACAAATACCTCACTAACAAGTATTTTTAAGTAATTTAACTGCCTGACTATATGATTGTTTTGATAAACTTCAGTATCTTTCAAATGTAATACCCTCTCCAGTAGCTCTTTTTCGATCTAGAATGTATTTACTTTTAGAGCTCAGAAAAAACCCAATCAACCAACGATTTTTCTTATTGTGCTTTAACAAATGTTTTTATAAATTTTAATTTATCTAGAGACTAAGAAAGCAAGCTATTCAAAATGACAAAAACTTTCTGAACCACAGGAATAACTACAGTTCCTGTACGAAAACATTGTCTCTCAATATTTATTAAAAATTCCTTCAAATGGTGAATCCCCAAATGTTCTGATTGATCCAACTGCACAGAAGACATCTGTAACTGGTTAAATACATTTCCTATTGTTTCAATTATGTCATAAAATATAAGGCAAAAATTACTGTACTCATCAGAAATAAGGACTACCAATATGAGACTAGTCATTTAGTTTTGATTATTTCTCCCCCAGAACTACTTTTGGAGTGTGCATTCTGCCCCATAAAAGGTCTCTAGATCTGTGTTCCGAAGCTGAAGTACATGTTTTTTGTTTTTTTTCTTAAGCAAACACTTTGTTTTCTATCTGATGGCTGTTTTAATGACTGAATCGCATCACTACAGAAGCCCAAGTAGTTTGACTTGATGTGCCCAGGATAACTGTATGGCAGCACAGCATGTGCAACACAGGGCCATCCAATTGTTTTATCTAATTTAAGGTCTTTGTACAGCAATAGACCCTATGGAAATTTCTGGAGGAAGGTAAAATGTTTCACCTTAAGTATCTGGCAAAAGTGTGCAAATATTCTATGTGGTGAAACAGTAGAGAAAATATCTGGGAATACACTCAAAGCTTTGAGTATATGCAACTACAGCTGTTCATTTTCATTTATTTGCCTAATTTGATCTTTGTCATACAAATTTACCGTGCAGAGACAACAGAATGACCCCTACTTGCAATGTATCACCAAGAAACCAGAAACTTAATTTCAGAAAAGGCGGGCTAGAAATCACATTTGCTTTCAGATGAGATGAAAAATTCACCACTTTACTTTTTTATTTCCATATTTGCCTTTGTTATTTTATCATAAAATGCAGGAATATTTCAGTGTTCTAAGTTAAATCAATACTTTTATTTCTACTTTTAAAAATAAAGTTTATGGTCCTCCATGTGCTATTTCATAAACATGCCCATATTTGTGCAAAAATATATTGTTTTCCTCGGTTATACATCCCGCTTGAAAATTTCCCATATATAACACACACTCATCTACATGTTTCCTAAAACTACTTGAGAAATCACATTCTCAGTAGAAGTAAGACTAAGTAAGAGAAAAGTAATTTCCCCTCAGAAAAACTGATTTCTCAAACCTGAAGAAACTCTGGAATTCTGTGTTTTTTAATTAGTGGTTTTCATTATCCTTCATATACATGAATAGTATTTCAGAAGAAAACATACATTACAAAATAGGATTAAGTGTACTTACTAGTCATTAAGAATGCACCGACATTTTTTAAAAGTTGAATTTAACCTCAGACCAACAATTGCAAAGCTAGGACTTGTAGAATTAAGGTTAAATGCTAAAAACATCCAAGTATACTTGTATGCATACATATGCATATGCAAGTATGGAAAACTTCAGAATGATGCTATGTATTAACTATTTGTTTAAGGCCAAAGCATTTTAGTGTTGGTGGTTTTAGATAATCTTATAGTAATCAAATGTACTGTATTGTAAACAAAAAACAGTTTCTCACCACTCTTCAAAGAGTGAACTGTGGAACTGACAGCACCCTTAACTACCACACCGGTGTCGCTTACTAAAGTTCCCTTTGCATTCCAGATTCAAAGGCTGCATCAATTCTACACAATTAACTCAAGCCAGTAATGATTAACCCTTTTCCTCTATAAAACAAATCTTTGTACTAAAATATACTAGCTTGAGTGGAGAATGAATAATAATACATTAAAAGCACGAGGTCAGAATCCCTTTCTAACCAGACCACTAGCAATAGTAGGAAGATTCTCAATATTAGAAAACATTTGTTACTTCTTACCCCAGGAAGAAAAGTTTAAAACTATCCAATTTTTTAGAACTAAAAGAGCCATAAAATAACTTCAAAAATTTCTAACTTGTATTAGTCTTATCTCACCTCTTTCAGAAACTTTCAAATGTGAATTCACACAAATAATTAATTTGACTCTATATTGAGAGTATAAATGAAAAAAATTAAATAAAAGTGATAAAGCATCTAAGATACTCTTGAAATTCAGTAACAGATACCTAACATTTATGCTGTAAATCATCAGATAAACAGAGAATCACAGAGGTACTCTCAGAAAGGCATAATTTGGTCCACTGTGCATATACTATTCAAGAGTGGTTAGGAGACTTTTTACTTATAAAATTTTCCTATCTTCTCCATAATAAGTAAGATTATTACCACTGAATTTCTGGTGTTAGAAGAAAGCACTTACTGAAGCTATATGTTTTACAGGATTTTGCAATGTTTGACCAGTTTATTCTTAGATCCATTCAATGCAAAATGTGATTTATTAAGGTCATTGAAGCTTTATATGTTCATGAGAAATGTAACACCGATGGTTTAGACTGTGTAAACCAGGTGTAATAACAGCGACTTTATACAAATTTGCACTGAGAAAAAACAGAAACAGCCTCACTGGGATCATTGTTACAGTAATAGCAATGGTATTGCCATGAGTGTATGATATGAGTAACATCATCTGACTACTGTGGAGTAGGTAATCTTTTAGAAGAAGTGTATCCTGCACCCTAATGCAGTACAAAAAACATTAATGCATAACATGAACAGGCAAGGAAGAGAAAAAGACAATCCTTACATGAAACTGGTGCAATAGTTCTCAACACATTCCTATGTGCTTATGAGGCACTTCATACTTGAGGTGCATTTGGCACCATTACCCTCCCAAGTCCCTTAACTTTCAAGCCATTGTACAGTATAAGTCACATTACATACAAGGAGTGTACAGTTGAAGGATATGTGGTGAGGACACACCTGTACATCACATCATGTCATGTGAATGTCCAGGGGCCCATGCACTCAAGCTCCCTTCACTGGGACCTTCAGTGCAGGTCCCCACCCAAAAGCTGTTGTGTGCCATGCACAGTCACCATGCAACCCCACATGCCAGGCACACCTGGTGGCCTAATCTAGTTAATAACCTGTATCCAAAACCTTGGATTCCAGCCTCAAAAAGGGGCCCTGTTGCTTCACAGCAAACGTAAGGCAGACAGAAAATGTCATAGAGTGTGAGATAGGGCCAAGGCAGACAAAGTGTCTGAGACTTGACAGGGATACAGTGTTTACAGGGGCTGAAGATTGCATTTTCCTACTTTGAGTAAAACGAATAGGTATATTTATATACATAAAACAGATGGTTCTATACTTGGCTGAAGAAACATTGTGTGAATGAGCTACAATTAAGCCCTCTCCTCACCAACTGTTTTTTAACCCAATAAACTACATCCAGGTTTGCAATACTGAAATAATCTGTTCTACATGAAAACAGAAGACAGTAAAGAGTAACATTAGACAGAGCTTTATCTTTTGTTTACCTCCCACCTGATAAACCCTGAATGGGTCTGTTCCCTGCCTTTGATTGTTTTGTCCTCATATTTCCTGCTAAGAGTTTACAAAACAGCATTATTGAACAGGCAGATAAGAAGCACACCTATTTGTTTAATAACATCAAGGGAGAAAAAGTGCTGGCTCATCCATTTTGTTGTTCAGTTGCTCAAAAGGATCAAAATACCAATTAACTTGCTGCCTTAGAAAATCTTTGATATCCTCACATTTACTGACATTTTGAAACTCTTCTTCATACTTGCTTAATGTCTTTTTGATTATGAACAAAGAAGTGCCAATCTGTTTAGCATTTGACCTGTTTTCTTAAACATTTTTATGTATTCAACTACTTAGTTCCTAAAAACACTTGACTAGTCATGGCTGTAAGTTGAAGAAAAATGTTTCTTGTACCATATATAGCTTTGTAAAGCATTGTTTGTTTTTATTTTCAAGAGCAAAACAGAATAGAATTTGTTTAAAAATAAAGCATGAGATGATAAAGGAGCATCCCCACCCCCATTTATATTCTGAACTCAGGAAGTCTTCTATGCTGTTGTGCAAATGGCTAAATCTTCCCCACTCTCCCCCTCCCCCCCTTCCTTTTTGTGTTGACTTGGTTTGGTGAAAGAATCACATCCAATTAGACAAAAAACTTCCGTAGTATCTGACAAATAAACAGAACTTGCCCTTATCTACAGGAATAGAAAGCTACACTCAATGCTGCCTTTATTACCATTACTTTTTAACACGTACTAACATTCAGGATACTTTTGAATGAGAAGGATCTCCTCATAAGAGGAGGCATAATTTTGTCTCGATTTACATTCATTTCTGTGGAGTTAATTTTAATTCACTTATGTGTAAATTGAATAAAAATTAAGGTTAATAATTCTGCCTTCAGCCTCTTCAGGATGTTGCAAAGATATGTTAATGATCACAAAAATAAAACTGCTTTAGAATGGTCGATCATACTAAAAATAGTCATGTAACACAAAAAACTTGGGAGAGACCATGTCTGAAAATTAAATTGCCTTGATAGACAAATAAACACATTAGTTATCCTTCCCAGGATATATAATCTCTAGTGTTTTCCTATCACATATTAATTTGGTGATCTAATATATTATAAATTAATAATTTTTCAGAATTAATTGATTAAGCTTTGGTTTATGATTTAAGATCTCTCCATGCATGGACCACAGATTTCCAAGCCCAAGTGACTGATTTATACACATAAATCTACTCTGTCTCTGGATTTTAGAAAGGACTGTGAAACTGTTTATGTCTCTTCTTTGTTGTAATCAAATCCTTCCTTCTAGCATCATATGAATTACTTGCTTTCAGTAGATTCATTAATTTTATATTGTCCAGATGAGCAGCCTCCAGTTCAGAAATATTGAAAAATGCTTGATCTAGCCACTCACTACTTGTTCCTACTGTTGAGTAAATGATTCCTCAATTGTACTACTTCTGATTATTGTTAAATTATCAATCATACATACTATAAAACAGTAAATACTACAAAAACCACTTTTTACATCTTCAGGAAACTATAATGACCATATAAACATACTGCCATCATAAAGACAATAACACTTCCTGAATCAAATTTATAACTTTTTGAGATTGAGAATATGTAATACTAGTAGTAATACTAGCTTTGATAAGGGTTCAGGTGAACAGAGTTCTGATATCTCCATGATATCTCTAAGATAAGTGACTATGAGGCTATAAAAGCTACCTGAAACTTTTGTAGCAGTTAATTCTTAAGCATATGCACATTCTTCATATGATGGCTGAAGCCGATTGACCTTCCAAAATCCTTGTATTATCTGAGCAGGATGCATAAGTTCCACTTGTTGCCTCTACTGAGGGAACCATGGGGACAGGCTTGCCACTGAATACTAGTGTTCACTGCAGGTTTCACATTGACTGCTCTCCACAAGAGATCACATATCCCTTGTGGTCTTTAACTCTGATAGTCCCTGCTTTCACTAGAGATTCAGACCATACATACCATACCATAGAAGTCTTACCTTTTCACAAACTCTTCAAAGAGAATGCGATGAGAATATCCTTTTTGACGTATTTTGACTGTTTCCAGAATTCCAGTGTATCGTAGCTGCAATAGAACTCTCTTATGAGAAAACATCAATGCTTCTCGATCATCATTAGGTTTAATGCAGCGGATAAAGTGAGGTTGTCCAACAACCATTTTGGATAAAAGATCCATGAGGGAATACTAGTGAGGAAAATAAAAAAGATGCACACACTTGATGAAGAACTGCAATGTAATTACTTAAGCAGGAGATACATATTTGTAAACAGTACGTAATGCTTGGTTAGATTTTAATCTGTAATGTTAATCTGCATCGCTTTTTTATTCTTTCTTAAGCTTTTGGCTGAAACCTATAAAAAATCTTCAGTTGTAAAGAAACAAATAAAAAATTGTTCTTATTTCTTACTTCTTACACCTTTCTCTTAATGTCTCTCTATATCACAGTTCTGTAGTTGAAGAAGGCCTATATTAAAAAAAAATAAAGAAATTTAAAATTGTCCTAACTATAATTCTACCGTAGATACATTTGACCAATCAGATATTCCCAACAGAAGAGCAAGCTCTACCATGAAACAAATATTCACTGAAAATCACAGCAAATAATGGGGAAAGGGTTGGAAGAAGTCATTAGTTCAGTGCCCCGCCCACAGAGAACACTAGATGTATCTGTAATATTTCAGGCATATTTCTGTCACACCCATTTTTCAGAATTACTGAGAATATAAACTGCACAATCTCTCTAGAAATCTGCTGAAGTGCTACATTATCATGACTATTCATAAAGCTCTTAGCATCTACCATAAATCTTCCCACTGAAACATAGGTGTATTCTTTTCCTATCCACTTTGACACAGGAAACAATTTATTCCATGGTATTTAACACTAAAATGAAAAAGTTTGATCAGATCATACATATGTGTTTCCAATGACTCCCCCGAATGCTGATACTTCTGCTCTACACTCACCTCATTAAACTGCTGTAGAATAAGTATTTACTACAGCTATACTCAATCTCACATAACCATATGTGTGTCAAAATCACATGCAATTCCAAGCTCGTTGGAATCACCTTGCTGCAGGTTGCATGCATATTATGGTGTACTTTCACACTCACTCCCTCATTCTGCTTTTTTTATTTACAGTTCCTACACAGCTGACATTTGTGTGGTTATGTGCAAGAGCACTCTAAGTGCACACCTGTATGACTGGACAAATCTGAATGTGTGACCTTTGTACTTCCCATACTGCAGCAACATCTCAGTATACATCAGCTTCCTCTATGCCTACATGGCATGAAGCTTAGGGACACACTGTCTAGGCACAGCACTGTGAACTTGACAATTCTGCATGGTACAAATATAGCCCAAGGGACAACCACTGAAAAGTTTTCCACTCTCCAATGACTACAAGAAAAAAACCATTAATCGGCAGTCCTGGACTGCTACTTTCTTGACTTCTAAGCTTCCAGTTCTAACATTCTCAATGCCTTTTCCTTGCCTGTTTGATTTAAACACACATGCAGAATATGCATTATCTCAGATTACTGATAAAACAACAGTCCATATGATTTATAACAGCAATCCCAAAAGATGGATTGTTTTACTTACTAGCACAAGTGTCAAATCTTAATCTTTAAAGGTACATAGGCCTAAGCTAGCGAAAAAATACAAAGTCTTTAGTCTCTTTGCACAAAATCAGTGTTGTGTTTATAAGGAGGCCTGTTCTAGACCTCTAATGTTTTAAATGGAAATAATTTGTTATCATATTCAGTAAAATTTAAAAGATACAAGTATGAGGAAACAAAGAGAAAAGAAGCAAAAGAAAACGTATGAGTCTTCAAGGGACTCATAAAAGAATAAAAAGTTCTCTTATTATTCCCCTTAATATAACAATCCCACAAATACTTTAGATATATCTATTGTTTTTATCATCAAAATGCTTATTTTAAATTTAATTTTTGTACCCTAAAATAGGAAGCCATAGTTTGCCGCTTCATGTTAGTTGTTTCCTCAGGATGCCGCATAACCTCCATTGTGTCAACCTGGAAGACAAAACTCTGATGTTAGAACTGTTCCAGAAACACTGCAGACCCACCCCACTTTGCCCATGAAAGCTGGGTGCAGTTTTTGTTGCAGTCATTCCCTCAGTTGTGAATACTTCAGAGTACTTTATCAGAGGTAGGAAGGCCAGCCTCTAAGAGGTGCAGGATACACACTGATTTCAGAGAAATCTGTATAAGCATTCTGGGGTTTTTTTGACAGCGCAAGAGCACTCTAGATTTATGGTAGTGTAACACTCAACCAATGAAGCAGCTGCCAAGGTGCAATACCTTAGGAACTGATTTCTAAAAAGTATTCTTATTGCCACTACAGTGAACTCCAGCAGGTCTTATATATAAGAAGAGTTATCATAGTTGTAATGACCAGGATGTAAACTGAGCTACCTTATTTTGCTCATGTATGGAAAAAATGTTGTTGGATAACAAGTGGCAAACAAAGTAGGTAATCTCAGAACGTATAAGTGTTCCTTTCTACTGCTATTGTTACTATTAATTACTTCAAATTGCCATTTTGATGGCAAGAATCTCAGCAATCTTATTCTGCTGAACTGCCATAGCTTCAAATAGACTTTTTTGGCACTGCAGGAGAGTTATTTTTAGAAGGTATATGTGGACAGTGAACATATTGCTTCTTGTATATTTTAGTTATATTGTTAGTACAGCTGTTCTTATCAAAATGAAACCAGAATTTATGAATGAGTATAACTATAGTTACCAATAACAAGCAGATTATGCTGCTGTATTACAGCTCAACAAAATTAAAGAAAATTAACCAGCATCCTGTTTGCATGGAGAACTAACAACATTTTAGCATTCACTTGCTTTGTGGCAGTTTACCATCTGCTCTGACCAGGTGGCATTTGTATAAACCAGATAGTGCTGTTGTCAGCACCTGTGCTATACTTTCTGGACTTTGCTCCATGCAATCATTTCCAACACTCACTGATTTAGGAACACTCTTCTGAACACTAAAAGTAATTGCTGAAAGATTACAGTTCTCAATAAAGTAACTGTGTCTCTTACCTTCAGGAGATATTTAGGAGACTGCATGCAAAATATAAAGGAAATGAAGTGCTAAGTAGTAATAGAACAAAAAAAATTACTTTGTCTTGGGGAAGAAGTCAAAAGAAAACTAGTGAGGACAGGGTTCAGAATACACATGGCACAAATAAAGATTTCAATAGTTGTGACCATAAAAATTTCAATATGTTTTTGTAATCTGTGATGTTCCAGCCCAGAGTGGTATACATGCACTGGTACACATCAAGAAAAGAGAGGGAAGGGAAGGGAAGGGAAGGGAAGGGAAGGAAAGGAAAGGAAAGGAAAGGAAAGGAAAGGAAAGGAAAGGAAAGGAAAGGAAAGGAAAGGAAAGGAAAGGAAAGGAAAGGAAAGGAAAGGAAAGGAAAGGAAAGGAAAGGAAAGGAAAGGAAAGGAAAGGAAAGGAAAGGAAAGGAAAGGAAAGGAAAGGAAAGGAAAGGAAAGGAAAGGAAAGGAAAGGAAAGGAAAGGAAAGGAAAGGAAAGGAAAGGAAAGGAAAGGAAAGGAAAGGAAAGGAAAGGAAAGGAAAGGAAAGGAAAGGAAAGGAAAGGAAAGGAAAGGAAAGGAAAGGAAAGGAAAGGAAAGGAAAGGAAAGGAAAGGAAAGGAAAGGAAAGGAAAGGAAAGGAAAGGAAAGGAAAGGAAAGGAAAGGAAAGGAAAGGAAAGGAAAGGAAAGGAAAGGAAAGGAAAGGAAAGGAAAGGAAAGGAAAGGAAAGGAAAGGAAAGGAAAGGAAAGGAAAGGAAAGGAAAGGAAAGGAAAGGAAAGGAAAGGAAAGGAAAGGAAAGGAAAGGAAAGGAAAGGAAAGGAAAGGAAAGGAAAGGAAAGGAAAGGAAAGGAAAGGAAAGGAAAGGAAAGGAAAGGAAAGGAAAGGAAAGGAAAGGAAAGGAAAGGAAAGGAAAGGAAAGGAAAGTTTGATTTCAGATTGAAGGATGTTAACAGAACACTGTAATATATCCCAGGAAAAATGCTTTATTAGTCCTGATAACACCAAACATCTTAAGAGGTCACCTGACAAAGTAAATATCAATAACCTAATCAAAACAGCAGGCATGTCCATGGGGAAAGGATACAGAAATGTTTCAAGGTTATATTGGCAAGACAACTTCTTTTTGAGAATTGACATCTAAATCTCTACTAAACGTCAGGTAGAAGACAAAAGCCATAACAGTGAATATTCACAGTAAGTTCAGAATAACTGGTAATATTTAATGTTAAAAGATGCACAATCATAAACAGTATCAAATCAAGACAAAAAGCAAATAGTTTGAGGACTGATGTGAGCTCAAATGCCAAGTAATTTGAAGTTCTAAATAGGGAATATCAGCTGGCCAAAAAAGGGTGAGCTTATGCTCTAACTTTTTGGGCAGCAGCAGAGTGTCCTTTTCGCAGCTGCTTATTTTCAACAAACCTGTAGAATCTTACCATCTTTGATTCTGCCACTCTATTAAATATGGTTTACTACAGGCTGCTGGGTTCAAAAGAGTTTTGTTTAGATTTGGGTTTTTTCTTGGGGGGAAGAGAGTGAACACACAGAAAGACAGATGGTCAGAAACACTCACAGAGGAGATGTAAAACACTTTTTCTCAGAAAATTAGGGTAAAAGCAGTATTGTTAGAGTTCTTTTTCTGTGAATGAAGTTGTAAATTCAGATCTGTGTATTATGTATGGACTAGTATCTATTTCCAAATCTTTTTGACAAGAAAAATTTGAAACATTCTGATAGCTAGAATCCTAGGTAGATTTTCTTGTAGGAAGTTTTAGAAGTTTTGTCTCTGGTTAATTTACAACACTGCTTGCTTATGAAGCCGTGCAATTTTTATGGTAGGGCAATAATCACACGTACCATAGACAACAGGCTTTATCACAACTGGCTTGGTAAAAAATGACAGAACATACTAAGAGTGATATAACCTTGTATGTTAAATCACTAGCTACTCTTTTTAAGCTAAAATTAAGAATATTGCAAATGTTAAGTCACATTTTTACATGACAACTGTAGTAACTTACAACATGAATTTATACAATTATAACTGAAATGGAAAACAGACTGACTTACAAAAGTCAAGCTGTTCTGTGACTTAAAAAATTGTGTCTAATAGTTTTGGGGCAATATAAAAAGAACAATTGATGACATCATGCCACCTTATGAAGTCACTGGAAATTACTACTTTCACATACTGACCACACCTGCTGTTGGCATAATATGAAAAAACCAAAGAACACGTTATGCAAAAAACCTCTTAAATTAAATAATGAATTAAATTCTCCAAACCTCCAAACAAAATTATTATACTTGGATTTAAGACAAATTTTAAAATAATAATTTAAAATATGTTTCCTGAGGTACTTGATAAAATTCTAAGAAATTTTTTCAGCTAGAAAGTATTTAAACTCATATTTTCTGAATAGCATTGCATTTATTCGTGTCTTTTACTTCCTTTTAAAAAGTTTGAAGGGTGAGTAAAACCCACTTAAACACTACTTAGTACTTAGATTATGTTTATTAAAGCTCTAACTAACGGTGAACCGCTCTATTAAATTCCCACCGTACCAACAAAATGCATGTTAGAAAGCTTGTGCTGAATATAGCTGGATGTGGAAGACAGTGTGTACATAGCACAAGAAAACTGGAAAGGCTATCCTTCAGCACTGAAAGTGTTTATACCAGACAGGAAATAATAGTCTGGAATCCACATCTGTATTTGCAGGTACAGTGAAGGATATAGATGTCTGGATGACATCAATCACTTTATTGACATTTGAGCATGAGCTAAAAATACCAGGAGAGAATGAGAAGAAATAGAACACCCAGAACATAAATTTTTGTAACTTTTGAACAGATGATGTTAACACATTTTTTTTTAAATTTGTTTGCTTTGAAGGCAAAAAACTCCTCCACCTGAAACTCTAAGCTAACTCTAACAATACTACTTAGGAAGAAGGGAGGCGGTGTACATGCTATGAGCTTCAAGGAACAGGAGGTTTCCTCACAAATTAAGTGTACCCAGTTGGCATTCTATTAATTGCCATAAAATTATCGCATTTTTTTTCAGTTATGCCACATACTTTCATGGCAAAATTCAGCAGCAGTTAATTCTACAGTTCTTGTTACAAAATAGCTGTTTTGCTGAGTCATTCTTTTCTGTTTATCTATCAGTCACAAACATCCCCTAATTTTTCACTTGCAAGTTGAATAAAGGAGAAACAGATTTTTTGTTTTATTTATTTTGCCTTCCATATTGTTAAATATACTATTCAAATTTTACCTAATAAAATCTCTCTCTAGGTCAAAATTGCCAAAGGAAAACCTTGATCTTGAAATCAAGAGGAATATTGCTATTAATGTAACTTCAAAAGTTTAAAGATTAATCAGTAGTAAATTGATTCTTCACTGAATGCTACAATAGGATCATCACTAAAACTAGAAATTGTGCTCCCAGATAAGGTGCATATTACTGACAGTAAAGCAGACTCTTATTTGGTGAGAACCTCAGTATATACATACATCAGGTAAGCATTGTGTACATAGTCTGACTGTAATATTTTATGAACAATTGCCCGGCTTCAAAGGGAACACTACTAACCTTGATACGCCCAGCACTGAGCTGCGGAGGCAAAGACCTAGATGCTGCTGTCACTCTGGCTCTTGCTTGTGCCAAATTACCTGTTCAGAAACAAAGAAATTCCTACTGCAAAAACTATTCAAGAAACTTAGCATGGAAAAATTTGTACAGTGTAAAATCAGTTTGTACAATAGTACCAAAAATATCAGACACCACCACACTTCTTCCACACCCCGCTCATTATCAATTGTGCCTGCAGAGCATTCAGCACTGGCACTACAGACTGCAGTGTTGATTTAGAAGCGAGAAAAAAGTCAGTGATAAGGTAGTATGTCACTGACCTTAGCTACTGAGCTGTTGAAAACAATGACAGCACAAAGGCATACAGCTCAATCGCTAGTAATCAATTTCTCTGTGACTCATGGCGAGATTTCAAAGACCAAGAAGACTGCAGAAATAATCTTGTTTCTATGAAATTATATGGATCCTGAAGTGTTCTGACAGTATATTAAACTCACAAATTAATGAGAGAGATGGGAAAATGATAACAAATTATCTTTTTTTTGACATTTTGACATACAATCCCAATCTTATTGTCCCTCGAGGTTATTAAAGACCGACTCAGTTCATCAGGCAAAAACATACTGTAGTATCAACTGAATGACTACTGCCTTTTTCAAAACGTACAGTATGATGTGTCCTAAACTTTTTCTTCTGTACTTTTAGAAAGCCAAAGTCACCTCGAAATAGCTTTTCAAAATAAAGACTAGGAGAAGAGAGAGGAAGTGATATGGGACTGTGCATATGCAAGACACTCTGTATATTTCAAAGTTTTAGCAAGTCTAGCACAAGATGTCCAAATGTTTTCTCTGGCTATATCTTCAGAGGCTAAACTGTGATTAATAGCATTGAAAGAACCCTTTGAAGCAGGATTGGTGACATCAAAGCCCTAATCCATGGGTGGCAGGATTTTTATAATGAGTGGGAAGCATTTTAACACATTTCAAAGGATTTACAGCATGAATAAACAATAGGCCTCTGCAGATGTACCACACACCTTTCAGAACCAGAACACATAAATAAGTGTCTATTTTAATTTAAATGTAAATAAAGTGTTAACACTTCTTTCAGATGCTAAATGCCTTGTTTGCATCAACTCCAGTGTTTAGCTGTTTGCTTTACAGAAAGCCAGTAACTCTAAACAGTCTTCAGAGTTTTGCTAAACTATGTATTACATTACTTGTAAGGAAGGAGGCACGATGGGAAAAACGAAAATCAAACACACTTAAACGCTGGTAGTAATTCTGTAAAGGAGCAGAGCAAACCCAATGTCCACATAACACTGAAAGCAACTTTGGCTCTTACCTTCCTCTGAACAAGAAAAATACCAATCCCCTGAAAACAATCTGGAGGCCAGCACTCAAACACAGCAATGGCATTCTTCATTCACTCAAACATTCTGAATTCATTTTAAAAAGTATTTATCTTGTAAACTGCTGGCATTGGGATTGACATAATTTTGCAAAATTGGCACATCATTTCCAGATCTAACAGCACATGTTGACCTGACAGCCTAAATCACAGTGCGGAACACAAGGTATGTCCACCATTTTGGAAACTGAGTATGTTAATGAGAACTCCAACTGCTTTCCAAATCTCAAATATCTATATACATACATGGTACATATACCTCTCTAAGGTTAAAATGAGGACTTCGAAGAATTAGTGAGTTTACTTTTCTCTTAGTTGCAATTTTGATAATTTCGTATGTTAGAAATTACTCTTTTGTGCCTTTTTTGGCTAAAATAGACAGCCTGGAAAGGTTGTTTTTGGCTAGTTTTGAGATTAACAAATCTAAAACTTGAAAGCCTTGCACTGAAGAACTGAAAACACAACGTGATAAACAAGGAGAGTTGGGAGAAGAAATTACTTTGAATCAGATTGTTTAAAATTACTAAAATTTTGTTGCATTTTGTAACAACTTAAAAAACTGTAACAACCAAATAAAATTAGGAATGATTCTATAGGTGCTCAAAGTTCATTACACTCACCACTGGCATTAGGTTTCTAGGCTTTGTAATTAATATACCTGAGCTCTCCTTTAGTTCCTCATTCAAAACTAAAACAAAACAAAACTTTTCTAACCTGGCAAATCAAGTAAATAAGTAAAACATTTTATGAATCAGAAATATTTAATGACTTCACAAAGCAAAAAAATATCCAAAAGTAGTCAATTCACACTTAAAAAAGAAAAGCTTCACATATTGTGCCTTTGTTCAATAGTTACTCCCTTCTAGAAATGGATTCTTATCACTACTTATTTCATGCATCAAGTAAATTTCTATAAAATTACTTGTAGCATCAAAATGACTCAATGGTAGAAAATGTTAGCAAGATATTCTTTTTTCAGCTCAAACATAAAATAATGCTGCGATAAAAGTTCCTGAATTACTTATTTCAAGTAGCTCACGTTCAACAAAAATAACTACCCATCTTTAACATGTCTAAGCCATTAAAATGAATACAAAGAATAAATGTGGTTTGAAAATTAGTCTATGTAATAAGAAATGTTTCACCCAGCATTACCACAGTGTTTATAGTCAGTAAACATTTAATACATATCTCTGCATTTGATTTCCATTTACAAGTTAATTTATTACTTTACACACCAAAAATAACTAAATGTTATTCCACTTTGTGAAGAGCATCAGTATTAGAAGAACGAATGTTTTTAGGTTATAGCATAGCTAGTTTGAACTGCTGTGGGTTCCTTGAAAGCTTAAACAAATTGAAAGATTGCACTGTGCCTTTCCAAAGTGTAGATTCACACCTATTACATGGTCAACCCTTTAGAGAAAATACAAGTGACATCTCTGTAAATCAAAATACTGCCTACATTAAATCCAAGTCCATAAAATGGACCTATTAAGTGATATAAACCCTCACAAAATTGTCTTAGGTTTTAGGGGATTTTTAAGGGTAGAGAGAGAAGCTAATGGTTAAAGTTAGGATTAATCCTTTAAACATGTACATGTTTAATTTTATTCACATGCACCTCATTTTCAGCTCAATAGGACTACTCATCTGAAAAATAAAGGCTCCTACCTATGTGTCTGCTGGATCAGAGACTAAGGTCTCCGGGATTCATTTGTGTCAGTGGAGGAGTCAGTCAGTTCCTATGTTTCTCTTTTCTCCCCTCTGTTCAATAAAGTTAGGAATGTCTTTAATGCTTTCAGAAGTTTCAGTTATTTAAGTTTGTGAAATGGTCTCAGAGCTTCCAAGGGAAAGAGAAGTAGCAGCACAAGAATCTATGCAGTCACTGGCTAAGCTCTCTGTGGCAGTGCTCAGCAAACCTCCTTTTGTCCTGAAGCTGTTTAGGAGGCCTCACATCTCTGCAAACATATTCTTCATTGATGCCTCACTTCAGCTAGGTGAGAAAGACCATATTGTAAAAGCACTGCCTCTCTTCTATTATGCAAAGCCAAGCAGGAGAAGTTTTGAAGCGATTTCAAGTATTTACACAGAAGGAAAGAAGAAATGTGTTTTTCTTTTTTTTCAGGTTGGACTTTGGAAGTGATCTCTAGAGCTAAGAAAGGACTAGTCAACATTCCTGGCTTCTCACTTGCATCCCTGGCAGTTTCTCACTGTGTGATCTGGCTGAATTAATGATTTGTCCAGCTGTTGACTCTACATTCTAATTAAGGAAAGTACACCCTCTGTCTGGATGTTCTGATGTTACTTATAGTTTGCCAGTTCTCCATTTATTCTTAGGTGATGGGTTCTATAAGTAGTATCAAGCAAATATTAATAATATCAGCACTGTATTTATAACCTCATTTTGGTTATGTCTGCAATAGATCACTCCTCCCAAAGTAAAAGCATGCCAGGTAAGAAATACGTTAAGCTTTGATAAAACATTCAGTTTGTGAAGTGCAAATGACTTACAGAGAAAGAGCCTAATGACAATGTCACCTTACTGTACATGCTGTAACAAAGATATTGCTATTATATAGAGGGCAAGTACAAGCTCTTTCCTTATCCTCATATATTTTATTAATTTCTTTCATGCTTCTAGTTCAGATAAAGAGGGGTTACTTGAAACACCATGTAGATATATTATAATATGGTCAGAAATGCTACAATGCGTTCATATTTCATTGACACTACTCCTAATCACAGCTAAGCACTTGCACTCCAGAAGAGGTGCAGAGCCAGACAATGTCTTTGACATACATAGATTCTTCTCTGTCTTTCCTTTCAGTACGTTTTATCTGTCCAAAGGAAGTCGACTGCTTATCTCCATAATGCATTTTCATCTTCTGCTACTGTAAGACTTAAGCTTTTAGCTCGATTATAAATGAATACATGTACTTTTTTTACTGGGTACTAATTTGAGTCTGGTCACTGACTATCAAAACTCTATTCTTCTGAGTCACTGAAGTAATTTAAGCTAATCTTGTGCAATAAAAAGGTAAGAATCCAGCTTTCTCATATACTACACAAGAACATATTTTAAAAAATACCATCTGTAGAGCACAACTATTAATATAGAAAGGTCTCAATTGCTGCTTATTCTGAAATGACATACTTTACTTTCTATTCAGAATAAACAAAAATGAGAAATAGTATTTTCAAAATCAGTTCCATATTACCAAACAGAATCTGATAACCATGAAAGCTTAGTAATAGTGAGGCCCACCTGGGAATAACCTAATTATGAATATTTGGCTCAGGAGCAAAATGTGCACTTTCAGACACAGATCATTTGAAATGAAAATAAATGCCATAGCTAACTGAGGAATTCTGATACTGATTCTCAATTAGTCTAAAGATTTCTTCAGTCTTTTTAGCATGAAATAGACACAGTTTGTATTTACAGACACTTCAAAGCTTTACATTGCTAGACTGGGAATGGAGAACCTGAGTGTAAATTCAGTGCTGTTATGCTTTCTACTGCATACATTACAGACAATTTAGTGGTCACTTCTGACATTAGGAAGGCACACACTAGCAAACACACAACACAGTGCCTAACTAACAAACAAACCTTTGTTAAGACATTCATTTAACACAGTAGGTTAGTAGACTTCTTGTAGAATGCAAGGGAAGAAAGACAACTGAGACAAAATTATGGTAAAACTGGATACTATACTTCAAGATATGCAAATGTATGATGTAAGAAAAATCTTAACTTTTATCCTTACTTAGTAAAGAAGAATAAATTATGGTACTAATTAAACTAGTCAGTGGTAATGCCCAAGATATTTTTATAACACGACCTTGAATACTATTTGCTACTTCAAGCAATATGCCCGAATTTCAAGCTAAATTGAATCAAATGTGTAGTCATTCACTCAACTAGGAGTGTGTTCACAGAAATGCAGATGTTTCCTGACGTGTCACAGGCACAATCTGACATCAGAGGATACACAAGCATTCTCATAGTCCTGTGACATGGTCAAACTTACAGACAGCAGGCAAAACACATACAGTACAGGCACATGATAGACAGGTTCCTGAGCACAGGGCAAGGGAGGATCATGTGGTTCTGGAAAATGGAGTGGCAGAGGGGGAGTTGGCCCGCTGGGCCAACCTTTTACCTCGTCACAGCCAGGTGGGCATAGGTTGAGCACCTCTGTCCAAACACAGTGATGGGAGGGGCACGCTAAGTACAACTGAGTGCTGGCTATTTGAAGATACATCTAGACAAAAATGAAATACATTTACATAGTTTGGAAAAAGCAAAGTTCTAGTATAAACAGTGTGGCAGCTTTCTACTGTTTGATGTCCAGCACTTTATTTCTCAGCTCGATTAGCCAGAGACCTGACTAACTGACTAACTGAAGACTGATTGACAGGCTGGCTGCAGCTCCTAGTTGCTGCATCACAGAACAAATTGGCTAGGATTTTTAGGATTTATACATTGTCAGAAGACACAGGCCATTTCTTTCAGATATGGTCCTTATCAATTTGCATCCACATCCTCTGTAGTGTACAGTTTGATGCTCTTGAATGTAAGCAGCTCAGGACAGCAAGCCTTGAATTCTCTGGGAAACAGAAGGCAGTACAGAACACTGCAGTCTGTGCCATCAGTACAGTACCTCACCATCAACACGAGGTTTTCTGCTGCTCCAGCAGATTGCCCTGGTACTTGTACTGTATCTGTTACTGAGATTAGAAGAAAACTACAAAAGTGAATTTTCTGTGAACACTACATTGTTGAGGAATTCTCCATTAATTTTAAGCATTAGTCAAAATAACCTTTTTCTATTTACATCTGTTCAGGATAGACAAGTTTATTTCTTCTTCCAGAGTCATGTGAAAGAATACTTCTAATAACACACATAGGTTGAAAATATGATCACCCTTTATTCTGATTCAGCTCTAGACTCAGTGTTTTATGTAACTGATATCCTTTCTTGTGCATGTCACATAAGATACTCCCCCCCTCCCTCCCTGCCAATCACATATGCTTTATCCAGACTTGTGAAAGTTTGGTTATGAAGAACACAGTAGTTATCTCATTGTTTTATCTACGCTTCCTCACCAATATGAGAACATCATGTCTGACGATCTCAGGACCATCCTCAAACACTAATTAATCTTCATAGCATTCAGTTTAACCTGAGGCAAAAGCAAGTTTCTATAAGAACAGTAAATAAACAAGAAGCCCGGGAGAAGCATAGAATTGTGATTTCCAGCCCACAGCTTGCATTCCAAGAACATGTTCTCTCTCCATACAGTGTTTAAAAATTTTATGGAATATATTCCATCACCCAGGACCTGCTGCTGAAGCTGCTCTATACATACACAGTCTAGTCAAAATCCTACTAAAGCCAGTGAAGTTTCCCAATTAATTCCATGGCAAAAAAATCAGGTATAAAGATAACACTGAAAGCACATGGAATAAAATCATGGAACACTTTCTCTGACTTTACAATGACTATCACTCTTCCCAGTTAATCAAGACCCTAAGGCTAGACAGGGTAAAAACTGGTGTCAAAACCAGGTTTTGAAACTTCAAGACAGGAACTATATTTTAAAAATCTTAAGATGAAACAAGGTTACAGAATTTTATGAAAGTCCCAGGCCTTTCCATTTTTGAAATCTAGGCATTAATGATGTTGATTACTAATTTAATCAAGTCTCAAAGGCTTCTCAACTGAATATTTGCTCCCCTGAATTTCAGCACTTCCATATATCACCACATTTAGAACAAAACAGTTATTTTTGTGGTAATTAAAAACATTATTCAATATATTTGTATCTCCACTCTTAATGAGACAAATATCCATTCATATAAATACTATCAAATGCATTTTGTGTCACACATTGTGACCTGCTATCCGGGCAGCTCAATTAACCACTCCTATATCAAGCCAAGTCAGGTTGAAATAAGTAAGACAAAGTCAAAAATAATAATAGATAATGCTGGTTTAGTAAACTGCTGATTTTTTTCAGTTTGTTGTAGGGTGAAGGAATAAAGAAAAAGGATAAAAGTACATAATCATAGTAAGACTGCATAAAACACTCTGAAACGAATAGACAAAACCTAGCATAGACTCAGAGGTTTATTTTCCATCCACTACATTCATCCTTTAGACACACTAATCCCTAATTCAATTATTTTGAAAGAGTGGGAAATATAATCACATTCTTCGTAAAGGACACACCAAAAAACATTATGGATATTCAAATGAGCAAGAATGTCTGAATATTCAACAAATTTATCTGCTCTACAAACTCACTAGCAATTTAAAAATAATTGCTCTTCTAGGATTTGATCTTGAGGACTACTGAATGCTTCCAATGACATACTGAGCATCTTTGACACAGTTTGACCTTACAGCACACAGTTTCTGTAGAAACTGTCAAGTAAACTATTCATTAAAACAACAGTATAATATTTTCTGGATATTTTTCTATTGAAATTCTGTGTATGGTACACAGTGAGAGCCCACGGTCTACTAGTTAACATTAAAAACAGTGACATCTTTTGTGCAACACGTCTTTTGTTTCCTCAATATCAATGGATTTTGAATTTAATTAATATACAATGCATTGTTAAGATTATTATTCACTACTGTGAAATCATTTTAATTATAGGATTGAGAAGTTAGGCTAGAAATGTGAAAATTGGAAAAGATATTTCCTCTCAGAGAAAGATAAAAAAAATTATTCTCAAGATCTGTTCTAGAGAGAATGGACTATTATGAAACAAATTAGTAAGCTTGTCAAGGTCTACTCTTAAACTTGCCCACTTGTACTTTTATTTGGGTTCCATTTGCAAGCACTTGAAGACAAATAAATCTATGCTTTTTGGCCATTTTCAGCACTACATAGTCTGTGAGGTCTCAGATTAAAAACAGCAGATTTCTGTTTGGGCAACACCCTTTACCAAACATAAACATGGTAAATCTAACTTGACCCCTCTCAGTTGTGCAGACTGCCATGTGCAATGCCAGAGATTCACTGGCACTACTTATAGGGAATTATTCTCAACAGTAAATAATTGTTATGTTTCATATAAAGCTTTAGCAAGACTGAGACCTTAACTTTGACCTGATACATGGTTCTGTTTCTAGATGCATTCCATTTTTAGCACTGTTTTAGAATATGTTTTGGATCCTACTGCTGTTAAGTCTTGTGAGTATCTGTATTGCATTAGTTCTATGCCACAAAACCTTAGGATATGAAGAAAAAAACCAAACACTGAGCTGTAAAATGCTCAAGTGAAAAACTAAAAAAGTAATCCATCACTCTAGCTTCCAAACTCAGTTAAGCTACATTTATTTTAGTTTACTGATGTCCCACATCTGCAGTGCAGTAAAGTTCATGACTGTTACACTGCACAGCTGTGGTTTAAAGTCTCTCCTTGCACAGAACACAATGGTAGCAAAGCAGTTAGAAATACAAAAACCTCCATGTGAGTTAAACTTATAGCTTTCATTAGCTTGGCTCAAATTCTTACACAATATAAATTGTGATTCACCTTTAAGTAGCACTATTATAATTACAATGGCTTTGTTTCCAATTAATTTGTCTTAAGAGTGCCTTATCTTTTCTCTTAGAGGTGAAAATACTAACACAAAAATACCATGATAAAAAGATTTTATTGTAGGATAAATTATTAAAATTAAGATAAAATTAGTAAAATTAAGATGTATTCTGATGTGTGGAACTAAGAGAAAATCTTCAAAGCTCAAATGGAAACCTGCTGCATTTCAGTGCATAAGAATGACATACATCAAACCAAGAGGATAGGTTAGATGATGAACTTAGTGGTATGGTTTAGATGGTTTAAATGGTTTAGATGGTATAGATGTTAGACCGATGTTGGGTAGGTTGTTAACCTAGGTAAAGGTTGGACTTGATGATCTCCATGGTCTTTTCCAACCTTATTAATTCTGCGTGTGTAATTCTGTGTGTGTAAGAGACCTGCCACTTCTTACTGCTAGAGGAAGGGCCTATGCTAAACAGGAGTACACAGTGACAAACATGGCAGCTCAAACCATGGTTCCACTAAAAATAATGGCAAAGCATCCTGATTTCAACTGGCCAAGATTTCACTCTATGCCCAGTAGAATCTGTTCATGGGACTGAAATGCAAAGGATTTCTGACTCATCATGAGGAATTACCTGCTAGCACAGTTACAGACAAAATAATATTAAGATAGTAGTCTTGTCACCAAGAAGTGGTGAAAAGCAGTTCTTCCAAGTGATTTTGCAAAAGGCTCTAGTTCTTGTGCTCTTTAGTGTGCATAAAGGAAACCTGAAACATTTTTTTTCACATTCCCTCTCAGCACATCATCTTTTAACTGTTTGTTTTGACTTCTATAGAAGACATACACTGTTAAAATTACTTTTCATCTGAGGGCTCTAAGCAGGGCTGGAGACTCAAAGGCACAAAAAACAGACTAAAAATCAATACTAAGGAGGGGAAATGACCTTTATACAGGCTAATTACAGTTAACTTGTTTCTGGAAAAAAAATCTGGTTTGGACAAAAAAATGACCTTGTTAAAACATCATTAACCTAGCCCTTCAGTGATGGCTGTGAAAACTTTCATCCCAGTTCTCTTTGATAGATTATGCTTAAATATCTAGGCACCACAAGCAACGAGTGTCCATTAGCCATGATATATTGATACTCTATTACTCTGAATGTGTGAGCAATGCCCAGTGCTAACAAAATTATTAGACATGATGTTGCTATAGTGGTAGTGGTACTTAGCTCTATATTTCTTCTACACAGCCAGAGCAAGCAGAGGAATGTTTTCCTGCATCTCTGCTGTCTTGATGAGAACGCTGTAGGATTTTCCCTCCCTGCAGAAGGCAACTCTCTCCCCTCTCTCCAGCGAGGACTTAAGGAAAGCAAGCAATACTGACAAAAGTTTTAAAGATCTGTGAATCATAGCAAGGGCAAAAGTCTGCACAGACTGCATTTCAAGAACAGAGTGCTGCAGCTTTTCTGAGAAAATGAAGCCTCTGAGTCTCAAAAAGCCCCAGAGGTGCTTTGCCCAAGCAGTACAATGGTACCACCACTTCAGGTGGTGCTGCAAAAATCCTTGAATATCAAGACAGTGAGTCAAATGGTTTGACTCCTCTCAGATACCTCTGACGAATGTACCAAAGCTGTCCTTAATTTTTCCAATTAACACCTCCTTCTCTTACAAGGGGACGCTGTATTCTAGATCACATAAAAAAAAGATTCCTTTTATCTCGAATGCTTTAGTAGCAATAGTGATAAACTAAAACCAGAAACAATCAGGAATGCATTCTATCTGAATGGCAACATGCATATTCAACTAGAGTAGTGGCAGCACAAGAAGCTGTATAGGAAAACAAGTGACAGATATGGAAGCAATTGGGAGAACTGTTAGGTTAAATCAGAATATGCTCCCTCAGTTTTGGGGTTAAAGGTCCCTAGAAAGTGCAGATTTCAAAACATGCCATATGTAAACTAAATTTCTACTGAAAGATGACTAAACACACTCCAGAATAAGTGCTAAAATGTTTAAATTCCTGTGTCTCATCAGTAATTGCATAATCTCTTAACCACAAATTGTTATTACAAATATATATTCAATGTCCTGCTTTTAATGTCTGGGCCTTTAAACTGCACAGTCTGCTACTGTGAAATAGAAGCATTTGTTAAGATGGGATAAATATATTTGATAAATTACAGGGATTAACACAATTTTAAATTAGTAAAAGAATTTAGCTTTTTTAATATTTATTTTCTTGATGCTGCTCAATTTTTGACAGTGGAAGACGCGACAGTTATATAAATATACTTCAAACAGAGGATCATCTCAGAGTGGGAAAAGCATCTTTTTGTTCTTTTTTGGTATTTAAGAACTACATTTCCAGACATTGCCAGACCCTCTTGCTTCTGGGATACCACCACCTAGTGGCTGCCACACGTATCTGAGACCGCTGCTTGGCAAAACCCACCTACGCTGCACATTCCAGAGATAGTTGCAAGCAGATGTGAGAATGTGCCGTCACTCATCTTCAAACAAAACACCAGACATACTGGCAGAAGGCCCATTTCAAGTCAGAGTTACTTGGGAAGATGCAATATGTTTTCTATGTAAATTATTAACTTTCGCATCAGTCAGTAATGGAGAAAATTGTACCAAGACTAAGAATCTTAACCTGTATTTTTCCTGGTTTGCTCTAGGAATGAAGTACATGTTGAGTGGAGGAAAGAGGACTAAGAGACAAGGACAGAGTACAATGGATCATATATACAGTCACTACTCTTTTGTTTACAAAAGCCTCTTTGTAGAAAGTTAAGAGAATAGCATTATCTTTATTCACTGAGCAGAGATGAACCAGCATTGCCAGCAATACCTTCTGTTCTCAGCCAAAACTTTAATTTATCATGCAAGCTGCCAAAACTAAACCTGGCAATAATCTGATTTTAGAACACAGAGGCCCCAGCACAGGATGTGAGTGCCCACTATATCAGACAGCTGGGAAAAAAAAAGCAAACTCACAAAGGCTTTTAAAAAATAAAAATTATATAAGGGCTTTAAACTAGTCTTTTAACACCATGCATGGGAACACAAGCAAAATAATTTTTTAAGAGGATGTCCTGTAACAACTTGACAAATACAGACAACACTCAATTTGCTGTGTGTTCTTCACAGAAAGGTAAATGGTCTATAACAGGTGGCAAAAAGCATAAAATTCATGTCAATAGGAAACATGTAAGGAATGTAAGAGACCTAAAAAAGTTGGGGAAATACACCAACAAGGTAACTATACATTACTGCAATGGGAAGTACCTTCTTACTGAACCTTTTATACCTCTTGGACAAAATATTCAAGTTGAGTCGTGCTGCTACTGAAAAGACCTTTAAAAGGCCAGAGGAAGATGCTTGCATGAAGGCATCAGCATTCTGATTTAAAAATAGCTGTACAATTAAAAGTATAATATTCACAATAATTGGGATTGATAGCTGGTACAAAGCACCTAATGTATTTTGTTCTGACAGTAGCTCCAAGGTATATAATGGTGAGTAAAGAGGGGTGTAGAGGCACATTTGACTGGATGTGAGCTCTCTTTTTTTGCTTTGCTTGATCAGAATCTCTTTTATCAGTTTAACACAGACCCTGCCAGAAGCAGACAAAAAGATTCTTTATTCTCCATCTGAGTACAAACCAATCCTTCTCCATCTTCAACTATATCCCCCCCTCCATCTAAACTTGTCATAACTGAAAGGACAAGCAGATTCCTCATTGGATTCTCATCTCTCAGGGACGTCTAACAATATAGTTTGAAGGGGGGTGGTCCAGAGCTTTCCAATTACAGGAAAAGAATGGAGACACTGTAATAGGATATCCTCTGTAGTACACAAACAGATATTTTGCTATCAATTTGACATATGCAAAGAAAGCTCCAACATAAATTTTTCTCCAGATGTTCTTTTTCTACATAGAAACCTCCAGAGAGGTTAAATGCATCACTAAAGTCTAGAACTGGGTTACAGACAGTCCAGAAATCCAAGGCAGAGAGGTGCTGCACAGGCACGGAATTGCATCTACAGCCCATGTACAATAAGCCTACAGAGCACTATCTAATTCTACTGTACCACATATTTCCACCTGGAAATACAACCTTATTTGTATATGTCAGATCACAATAACTTCAGAGTCTAATACAATCCATTGTATTTAGATTATTCCTTAGTGTTACATCCTTTTGTTATCCATTATGAAAAAGATACTTTAAGAGTGTAGAAAGCATTGAGAAAAGTGTTCATTTGTTGGCTTGTTTGCATGGATACTGCAGAACTATAATTTGTATATGTTACTGGCATTCTGGCATCTATCCATGGAGTAACCAAATTTCATCTTCCTGTTTTATTTAGCAATAGATCTGGCACTTTCATGTGAGTCAAAGTCAACAAGCTATAAATCAACAGAACTAGTTTGAGCATATTAGTATGTGGCTTTTATAATTTCTGAGAAACTATGTATTGCATCAATCTTCTAAACAGATGGATATTACCTTCAAAACACCTTGATCTACATCACACGATTTATGAACTACAAGACACTGTACACAAGAATCTATCAACTGATAGATGTTAGTAAAGGACTAAGAACCAGAAACTCCCATATTTTCATCGTGATCTGAGAATGAGCTCTTGCTCATTCTACATGTCAGATAAATCTCCCTTTCTCTGGAGTCAGGAAAGAATCTTTCTGCATGGTGTTTTAGAAAAATTCATGTCCACATACTAAAAAAACTCTATATATCATAATATCATATACCATAACTCTGAAGGGCAGAGCTGAAAAAGAGTAATTTTAAAAAATTGTCCAGAAACAATTAGGAGTTTTAGAGGAGTAGGTAGCTGAAGAGGTCAGAATGTCAGCAAAGCTCGGCAGAAAATACCTGTTTTTGTTAATGGGCTGGAAAACAGCTGCTGAAGAAGTTTGTTCTCTGAAGTTCGCAACACCACCACTATGTCAGCAGGAAGAGTGTCTCTGTTCTTCTCAAGGAATGCACAGGCATCATATAATACCTAGCGTAAGAAAAAGAGGTTTGCCAGAAAGGGTTAGCCAAAAACTACTACAGATCACATGTACTTTGTGTTCTTTATGTTCTTTAAAACGTGAACGGTCAGGATGACCAAGTAAATCAGTTATCTTCGATCTGACAAGCCAATGAATTATCTGCAAAGAACTAAAAATGTATTGCAGCAGTGTCTTCAGAACGTAAACTGCCTATATACAGTAATTCTATTCATAGCATGTCACTACACATCAAATTGAGTTAAATGGCTTAAATCCTGCTGCACTATGCTCTGTCATGTCAAACTATTTTATGCACAATGCAATATAACAGAGATACTTTATTAAAGCTAAAGTTGATCGTTTATGTGCGAGGTAAGAAATAGTTCTCAGGTTGTTATTATATATTTGTTGTCTACATCAAATCTAATCTGTAAGTAGATGTACTGGACAAACAGGAGTAAGTTGGACATCTAGGTACATTAAAACAGGATTTTATTCATATTAAGAAAACAAAACATTACTCTATTTCAATTATTTTTACTGTTTTGTTTAGAAATTAATGCCTGTCTATTTTTATTCATGTAAAAACCAGTTATTTTTGCCTTTTTTAAATTGCAATAATTTCCTAGATCTGTTTTTTTTTATCACTGGCAATATTCCTCTCTAGCCCAATTTCCCTGGCATCTACTAGTTTACAGAGAAACTGAATGTTCTCCTGCAATAGTGAACTCACCAGTAGTGTTTTTCTAACTTGACCATTTGGGTACCAAGAATTAACTAAAATTCTGCAAAATTTTAGTTACTCTTACCAAGACAGAAAGCTGGACAGAATTTACTAGAATATATCTTAAAATTTTGCAGTCTTAAGATGACACAGAGATGAAACTTGGTTGACAACTACATAAAACATGGTTATTTCGATTTTGTTTATAAACAAAAAATTTGGACCTGAAATCACAAGCAAAGCTCATATTATGGTAAAAAATGGACCATTATTCCCCATATAATATAATATGTGAACCTGAAATTCCGAGAACAAAAGAAGTTAGATGTTACATAGTACAAGAAAACATTTGTACTAGCAAGTCCCAGTCTTTCCAGTGCTCAACAGGATTTTAAGTTCTATTACAGATACTGGCTTACACTGCTTTTTAATCCATGTACTTATATATACACTCTCACACAGAACTACTGTGGCATTCACACAGTGTTAGCGAGCACGTAGCCTGTTCTAGCTCCAGAGAGTTGCTCTTTTGAAATGACTGTAATAATGGTGTTTCTGGTGCCAGATTTCTTGCGGAAAAGAGATGGTTACAGTCTACACAATTGGTGTAAGAGCCCTAAGGGTAGGTTCTAAAATGGACCACTACATAAAAGATTTTATTGTAGATTCTGTGTTTGCATAAACTTTATAATTTCTTCTATTAAAATGAGGAAGAAACCATAAAGCAGAAACTGTGGATAAAAACAAATAATGACCATACCACTGTTATTGCAACTAAATAAAAATCACATGACTTTACCTTTCCAGCATAGTGCTGAATACCAAATGACAGTTCTATTCCTTTTGGTCTCCAAAAGTATTTGCACCGTAAGTTATCTTCAAATTTATCTAGAGATTCAGAAGAGACACTGATTTAAGTGATCAAGTGATTAACTATGATCTTCATCCTGGTTTGCTAAGTTTCTTCTCAAGAATTCAGAACTGCTGTACATATACATATTATCAGATTCCTCAGAAATACCTGTGTGCCAGCTTCTCTACGCTTTTTCCAAGCTGCCATTTCTGAATGGAATGGTTCATTCTAAACCAGCCCAGTAAGACTGTCCTTTCAAACAGCACTGCTTGTGGATGGCTTTGTGCATGGGAAAACTACTAAATAAAAAGGGTTAATGAGATGTGATGATTTCTTTTATTTTGCTATGAATTTGCTTACATATTTATAGGGTTTCAGGTGAGTTTATTTCCATTATGTACACTCAAAACTGTGCACATATCACGCTTACTTCAACATATTTTCCCTATCTTACTTTCTGCATTCATTTAGCTTTATGCATCGTGTTTTAAGTAAATGTTAATGTCTTCAGTCTGGAACAGTGTCTCATTTACCTTTGGACTTCCATAGAGAAAAAAGTCTTCTATACAAAACCTCTTCTAAAGAGACTTTGTTTCCTGTGACGACCTTTAAAGAACTGACAGAAAAAGAAACATAATTTTCTAGGAAAAATGCCTTTTATGCCTTGTGACATTTTGTATGTTCTTTAATATTTTCTGATGAAATTAGTGTTGTCTGTCCAACACCAAAGGCCCAGGCAGTGATTCCTGAGATAAGAAAAACCCTTGGAAGGGAGCAGGATCCATAGGAACTAGTGCTTATACTCTAAAACTTGTTATTATACTAATTTATCTGAACAAGCAACTAGTCACTTGAGGCCAGAATCAATTTCTAAAATTCTCTGTTGTGTTGTGTACATGACAGAATATTTTTTCTAATGTTAGAATACATTAATGTTTTCTGTTAGGTTTTCATTTCTATCAACACTTAAGTTTGTATTTAAAACAAAAGTAATTTAATTTGGCATTTTAGGGGACTGGGACAGAATGGTGGAACTAATAACTGTCTGGCATATCTGGACTGGGCAAAATATTCCCCTTTGCTGTCTTCTTGAGGGATTCTGTTGTAGTGTGTACAGATCAGCAGTAAGGCTGATCAACACTGGACCAAGGAAGGTTCCTCTGAACTTAGAAGTCCAATATTTAGTATTAATTGATTTCTATGATCAACTTTAATGAAGTAGACAACATTATCACACAAGGGAGGAGTGGAATGAAACCTCAGTACTTGTTCTCTCTGTGACCTGAATTTCAGTTTCAACTCAGCCAAGCAAAACTGAAAAATCTAGTACACGTATCGTGCAATTTAACAGGCAGTTGTTATTTTTCTGTGACTAACAGACTGAGCCTCTGCTGCACATTCCATTGAAGGAAATATCACACAGAAAAATGCAGCTCTAGTAAATAAAAGCAAGACAAGAGTTTTAAACAAGGTACACACTGCACATTTTAAGACTGGCACTAAGATTTGTTAAAAAATACATAAAATATACATGAAGGAAGGGAAATATTCAGCCAGATGGCACACCAGAAATAACACACAATTCCTATTTATGAGATAATCTGGAGTGAAGCAAAATTTTCTAATTGGATAAACATGGTTCTAGGAGCCTGAGAGATCTAAGTTTTACTTTCAATGCTAATGCTGCTCACAGGGTGGTCCTAGATATAAGATTCTACTCTGTTTCAGCTACTCCTTCAGTTAATGTGAATAAATATTGCTAGATGTACCTCACATACAGGTACAGGACACAGATTATTTCCTTAAAACTAGTAGGACAATAAGCCCTTGACACCTGATATTTAAGACAACTTTTCCAATATGAAAAGGATAGAAAACATGTAAGCAGAGAAAAATTATGAAGCACAATGAAAAACACACTTAGAATGTCAAATGAAATGGCACAGTCTCAGCAGGACAACTAGGCTAGTAAAATTTGAATAAAGATGACATTATGCCTTCTTAAAATACATTCGTTATTTTCCACAGTTTTTGTTTGTACATACCAACTAAAGTTAGGTCTGTTGCTTGAGGAAATCGACTTTCTTCATCTAGCAGAGACAGGAGACCCATGGGTTTCTGAAGGAACATATCCAGAAGTGGACGGTTGTCCTCATACTCCACTGTAGTAGCATCAATTCCCTCACTCTGATATTCCATCTACAAAAGTCACCAGCACAGTTTTAAAAATGAATCGGTAAAATCAACATCATTATTAGGACATCTATGATGCACAGCAACACTCTGTAAGCCTCAGTAACATTATTTACAAAGATGTCGTTACCTTGCACTTTAATCACATACCCATTTCATAGTTTATAAAGTACTCCTGAATATGATCTATGGTTTAGGACAGCTGATTCAGCTAGACCTGTCAGAGTTGAATTTACCTGCTCCAGTGCAAAGATATGTTGATTGAAATAAAACTGGATCTGTTCATTAGCAATATTTATGCACAGTTGCTCAAAAGAATTTCTTGCAAAGTTCTCAAATCCAAATATGTCTAGTATCCCGACATTCATCCCACTTTCAGTATTGCTGCATGTGAAAATACAAACAAAATTCATCATAGGCAACATCAAGTTAAAATAAACATGGTAACTAGGGTTGCATAATTGATTTACTCTGCTGCAAGAATAGAGGAGGAAAAGCGTGTTTGAACCAAAGACAATTTGTGCATTTGTTCAGCATTATTAAGACTTTTGTTTTGGCTTCTTCCAAATTCCCATGAAGAAAGCAGGAGAATCATAGGTACAAAGTAACACACACTTAGCAGCTGTATTAAACCAAGTGGCTTCAATAGGGAGATCTCAAATAAAATCTACTGTCTGATCCTCCAGACAGACAAAAGTTGCCAAGTTTTAATTGTATACTCATTCAGAAGGGTAATTACCAAGTCTGTTGCTGCCATAATCTGAACTGTCAAGGGCCCATGTGCAAACTCAAGTATACTCATATCACAGTCACCACCAGAACTGCAAGTATGGATGAGAATACGTCTATATGACACAGTGAATTGCCAAGCAGAGATCTCAGATCAGAGGCATTTTTCACATGACCTGAGGAGTTTTCTTGTTTCTAAAATCTCTACAGCTGCTTCAGAAGATCGAACCAGCCAGATCAGTACCTGGCAATGAAACCATAAGGAGGCACAACATAACTTTTCTGTAATTATGAAAAATAAAAAAAATCATCATTTACATCTCAAGCAGCAGCACAATAATAAACTGAAATCTGTATTTGTTACTTACAAAAGCAGGAGGACTGTAAGGACTATGAATACATACTAAAGTTTTTCAGTGTACTTCATTTACCAGCTTTTTGTATCATTTTCCAATTCAATACATAGGAAGCATCTTTTTATAGGCCTGTACAGTACTTCAACCACTCAATTTCTGTTGAAATTTTCAGCACCTAAAGTCTACTCAGAGTCTTTGAAAACAATGCGGTTAATCTCCTGGAAATAAAATTCAGTACCACAGCATGAAAGCCATTTTGAATCCTTAGCCAAAATAAATACAGCGCCCTTTGTGCAAAATCAAAAATATACCAATGGATGAACCCATCAGACATATGCACAGTAAGTACACATGATTCAGTGATGTGTAACTTGCCATATATTTTTATCTGGCTGAAGCAGCGTATTAATACGATTTACAATCCAGCTGAAGAGCCGGCCATAAAGTGCTTTAGACATGGCATCTCGCACGTCAGCTGCTTTGTCCACGGTGTTTGTTCGGATAATAGTCTCTCCCCGTGTTACAACACAATGGGAGGTTAGGGCCTCTTGAAGTTCTTCTGACCCAATACTTAGTAGTGCAGCAGCTAAAAGACAGTGGAAAAAAGATACACAACTGTGATTATGAAGTGGAAATCACCAGCATTGACCGACTGTTACCACAAGTTAGAAATTCTCAGAAATACAGCCAAATTGCATTTGCAGAACTGACAATGTTAAAATGTATTTACCATTATCTAAGGCTTCTGGGTTGGGAACCTCACTTTTATCTGTTTGGTGTTGTGAAGAAATGGCAGCAAACTCAATATTTCCAGTATTTAAGATTCCAGTCAGAATTCTGTACACTGAGTACACTTCCTGCAAAAGATGACAAGAAGCACTTTTAAGGAATCTAATTAGATATATAGATCATATTTAGGTTATGAAAGAAAAATGTGGGCACTGAAATGGCTTTTAAAGCTCATAGGCTTCTCTGAGACCAAATTCTACAAGTTTAACTAAGCTCCTATTTGCACAGAAAACAGTGCAATACAGAGTATCAAATGAGACCTCAGGCTGGTCTTGCCTTCTGAATGTATGGTTATTCTTTTACAGTTCACTTATGTCATTAAAGAGATTCTGTGGTGCAGGAGTGCACCACTAAAGGGCAGAACTAGAGGTGGTTTTTTACAAAGAAGATCAATAATGGTTTAGCGACTGGATCTCTTACCTCATCAGTAAATCCTATAATTCTAAAACAATGCTGAATCGCTTCAAATTGCTTCCCATAGGAATCTTTTGTAACAATATCATGCATTACTCTTCCAGTTTCATTATCAATATATCTAAACAGAGTGGGAGAAAGAGAGCATCATACCAGTAGATAGGTCATTATGACTTTGAATTACTTTAATGCAAGTACCTCTGTAAGTGGAAAGAACATTTATCTCAATGTCTTCCAATTATATAGTTTGATGCCAATTCATAAGAAGTTTTTGTTTCTATTGCATTAACTTGTTCTTACTCTTTGTTAATGTCTAGTAGCATTACCAACATTTCACACACATGCCCTCAACCAATTCAGATCAGAAGCACCCAAAGAACAAACAAGAATGAAAAAACACAACTCAAAAGCATGTTCTGGGTTCTTTCTGAACTTGAAGCACTGCGGTAAGAAATCATAAGGTGGATTGTCCTCATTTGAAAGTATGTCAGCTTGATTCTTCCTTCTCCTTTTTTAATAGTTCAATTTCTCAAACAAATACAAATAAAATAATGCCTTAGCGTCCATCTTCTTCTTTCCTTGGGAGGATTAACAAAGATCCTTAAGGGATGGAGAAGGATTAAGAGAGATTTTAAGGCATCATACTGAAAGCAAGTGCTGATCGATAGCTAATTACAATGAGCGGTTAAAACAAGAGAGTGATAGTTACCTAGGAGGTTTTTTATCAGGAAGTCTATACTCAGAAAGTTTCTTCTGATGATAGAGGCCAGCATAAATATAATAAAATATATGGAAGTTTTTCTCTCCCCTGAAAAAAAAAAATCCCTTTAAAGCACCTGTGTTTATTCCTGTGGCATTTTGTATAATGTAAAAGCAGTTGTTATAATGAGGTCACTTAAGTAGATAGTAAGTTTCCTACTAGTTAAAATGGTGTAAGAACAGCAATTGTGAAACCAGAAAACCCAGCCAACATAACATTTTTCCAAAGAACAGAGTGGCTCTGGCTTCCACTCCAAAAGAACCTGACTATTCTTGTTGTCACAGCACTGTACAAAGGATTACTGCTTTAGCAGAAGATGGGAAAGGATTTAAAACAGAGAATTTTTGAGAATTAAATGAATCCAAACATTATACAAATGTCAAAGGACAGATAATTAATATACCTACACAGCCTGTTTTATGACCCTTGATTTTTCAAGTAGATATTCAGAAATCTTTGCCCCCATTACTGCTCCTGTGGGTGTAAACATCATTTCCAGATACTTCCCAAAGCGACTTGAGTTGTCATTGATGGCAGTGCAGGCATTCCCAAATGCTTCAACCAGAGGATTCACCTGAAGAATTTTCTCACGCAAAGCACGGTTATTGGCCTTGACAGAACAGATAGAGATCACAAAAATAATTAAAAGAATATAATGCTTATCCACAACCCAATTCTTGCTTTAGAGGCATAGAATCTCCTCCTCATGCTTGTATGGACTTAGGTTCTCTGTTTATATAACAATAGGTCCAAGAAATTGATGAGCAAGTCTCCCACAGGTAGGAAAATACAGATTCTGGTGCCTCTGGAATTGTTCTGTCTCTGAAGTGTTAAAAAAGAACTAAAAATAGTTAAGACTACCAAACCCATAAAAGGCTAAATATATCTATTTAAAGTTAACCTTACATGCTTTATTTTCCCATCACTTTATGCATTAGCATTCCCATAACATTCAAATGTGTAAGAGCTTCTAAGATTAGAGCAATAGTCAAATCTGTCATTGTTTATTGTATAAATAAACAATGATATATGTGATAAACACTGTGCATAAATACAGGTACTGAACACTCTGAATCTGGCATCTTCTCTATAAAAATTTTTGACTGGCTTGGGAGGCATACTTTTCTATCATAATCCAATATGCTCACATGCATGATTATTATGTCCCTAACTCAAGTGGGAAAATTCACATGAACAGCTTAAGTAATAAAGCAGAAATTGGGGTGGAGTTGGGAGATTTTATTCATAGTTTTACATAATTGGGTAAGAAATACCTTTCCCAAGAAGGTCAAATGCTGGACGATCAGATGGGCACTTTCTGTCTTTCCAGCACCACTTTCCCCACTGATGATAATGCACTGAACACACAAAACGAAATATTTAGGTGCATAGCTCACCACATGGTAAACTTCAGCTATTACCACTTCTATCTGTTCTTTCATGGTTATTACCAAAACTACAAAATACTTTAAGGGCCAACTCCCTTCAGAAAGGAAAGATCAGCAAAGGCTCAGTGTAATAATTTATTCCCTAGATTACTAAAATGCATCTCCAATGCCTGATAGCACTGTGCCTGTGTGAAGCAGAGACTGAATTTCTTAGGGCTAACACATAAATGAGTGAACATCTCTCTAGACATGACTAACATTTCATGTGATTTCCCTCTAATGCTTAAAACTCAGAAAATTGCCACAGCTCAGTTGATGTGACATAATTCAACAGTGTTTCTGAGCTCACTGCATTGGCTTCACACGAACTAACATGAATCACAGGGTATAGCTGTTTTTAAAACACTGACCAAAAGTTTGCTCCTAAAAATAAATAATTACTGCTGTGTAGAGAGGCTATTTTGTAGGTAGCATTGACATTCAAGTTAGAACAGCACACTGGCATCTAAACATTTCAGAAAAATATGCATCTCCTCATTGAATGATTCTGAGAGGACATAGCCACCTTCTTCCCAGATCAGCAGTCCTTAACATGATATTTTATAGGCTCTTCAAACAGCTTCCAGACTCAGACTAACTAGAATGGTCTCAATGCCCTGCTGTTACGCTTCATGGACAAGATGGAAGCTGAAGGCCAGTACACCTTAAAGGCCAGTTCACACATGAACGCTGAAGCGTGAACATTTCAGATTATAGTAAGTATGAATTCTGACAACATTTATTATTTTCTCTTTTTTTTTTGGTGCACTCCACAGATCATCAGTACAAATATTAGTCTACTTAAGGCATAGTATTGACATATAATTAAAATGTTAACACTAAGAAGTTGCATAGATGCATGTGTTTTTTCAGCAAATACCTGAAAATTATCTGCATGCTACAGTGAACATACAAGATTCTTGGCTAGAAAAAGATGCAAGGTCCTAAAATACCTGATACACTGACACTTCACATAGAACTGAGCTTTCTGAAAAGATTTGAAAGATTTAACAGTTATCTGGTGGTACCTTGTGGTGCCTGACAGTAGGTGCAGGGACTGACTCTACATAATATAAAATATCACATTAACAGACCATTTATTTGCTTCTTTTCAGATATTTTTGCTCTCAGACACTGGTAACACATTGATAAATTTATAGGGTTACACTAAATTGCTATGTGTGACTAGGGAAGTCATGTACAACATTTTACACAGTTAAGTCCATGAGTCCTTGTAGAATTGGTTAGAACTTGACTTTCATCTCAGAAGAAATATTAGACCTTAAGCCAATTTTCAAGTTTCCCAGAAGAAAAACGAGAGAAAGCTCAAAGGAAAAAACAAACAGAACCAACCCAGTTTTGATCTGGCTACAGCGTTTATCTAATTCACCTTTATTTGAAGAACCAACATAACATCGGCCAGATAATGGAGATAAACAAGCTCCTGTAATACTTTGCAAGAAGAAAACAGGAAACTGATTTAGATCTAAATGAAAATTGCTTCTTAAACAGGTACAAAACTTATAATATTAAAGATGTACAAAGCCTCATGAGCTGATGACACTACTAATTTTTTTCCTCAGATAACAAGTTTTCACATAACTTACTCTAAATGAGTACTTGTTTTCTTTAATGCTGCCACCAAAGACATGTAAGTCATCAAAGAAGCACTAACCATCTCTCAGGCCAGTGCACTTCCATATGCTCAGTAAAACTCCTCTTTTCTTCATCTTTAGGGTCTCTTTTATTGCCATTTTCTCATTGCAGGTTTTTTATTATTTTATTCTGCTTTTGTGATTTTAAAAAGGCATTTTCTATGAACCATTGTGTAAGGAGCAGGGTAAAATCAGGAGGATTTTATAAACAAAAGTAATTATCAGCCCTCAATATTCACATACATACAGTACATCAAATTAAATATAAAGTTATAATGTTAAGAATGTAATAAAATCTCCTACAGCACAGCCTTTTATTTTCATTAAAATAGGTGCTAATAAAAAATGGATTTTTGTCCTTATTATGTTTCTCACTAACTATCCTTAATATACTTTAACTAAAAAGTTAGTTGATGGTTCCTATTTTTTGTAACTTAGGGTCTTTTTGCAACAGAAAAGTAGTTCAAAATCTCTTAATCTGCTATGTCATTGAGAACCCCTGATTTTATACAAGCGGAAATTATTGAACTACCTAGGACAAGACAGACCTAGAATCAGAGTGTGCAGCAGCATTCTGCAGCTGGTCTTAACTGCCAGGACTTTGTGGGTGTCCAGGAAACTATAATGGTCAGGTATCTCTATCATCCTATTTGACATCACTCTTCAGAATTCCCAAACCTGACAAGATTTCTACTCTGGTTTTCCTAATATAGCAATAAAAAACTAAATAAAAAAATTTCCAAAGTATAATATAACAGAACATTAGCCACAGTCATGTAGCACAGTGGCAATACGATTAATATGAAATCTAAAGCAAAAATGAACAGATGCTTACCTGATCCTTGCTGAATGTAACCATGCTTTGGTAGGCAGCATCCGCAGAGGCAAATATGTGGGGGGGATTTGATGAACGCTTCACGCCATGGTAAAGCTTGGAAAACTAAAGAACACAAAATAGTCAAAATATGCAACTTAGCCACATAATTAAGAACTGAAGAGAGTACAGTAACTATCTTCTCCCTGTTCAACAGAAGGCAGTTCCTGTTATACCATAGAATTTCTACTGAATCATCAGAAAGAGAAGTAGTAATTCTTGGCACTGCCAGACTTCCAGAATACAAATTAAAACACTTAGAATGAGAATGCACTCTGACATTTCCTGCATAAGAAAGTGAACAGGGAACAAGGAACAGAATTTCAAACACAAGCCTTCAGTCAAGGAAATACTCAACATATAGCAAAGAAGCTTCAAGGATAACACTGAATCTGAAATCTGACTCTTCTATCTGCAGCCCTGAATTAGGCATCCATGGAGACTAAGTAATTTCCAGCTCCACCTTTCTTCAGATTTGCAGGGAATTAAACTGCTTCTACAGCATTTGATTCACTTGTTTCTTTTAAGATAGAGCTGATGGCACAGGACATGTAATAAGCCATAGTCAGAACAATTCTTCATGAAGAAAAAGCCTCAGCATGAGGAGGTTCATATAACCATTTCTCAGAAGAAAGCCCTAACTGCTAGACAAGAGGCACAGCTGTGGCTGGGGTAAACTTCATCCTTCCCATGAAATTTGTGCCACCAAGCAGAAAGTAACAAAATCAAATGAGACCAAATTTAACAAACAAACCAGAACAAAACAGACTCATAGTCACACTGAAAAGAGGAAAGAAAAAAAGAAGAAAAGGCTGAGGTTTGGTCTGTGCTCCTTGTTTCCAACATCGCTAAAGTATTTTAGCCAGTGTTAATATTAAATGTAAAGTGACTATTGTCCACAGCTTGGAATCTCTCTTACCTGGGGAGAATAAATGCTGAGATTCTGGAAGGGATTCAAGGCTATTAAAATATCTCCAACGTAAGTATAAATCTGTAAATCAGCATAGCGTTTTTGCAGCTGATGGATAATTGTATCCTGAGAAGATTACAAAAAGTTTGATAGTTATACAGTGTTTTCCCACTTAGGAAGATTTTTCTAAATATACTGAGAACACTGATTATGAAATACTTATTTTAAGTATTACTAGTTATTTTTCAAATGCCAAAATCACAAACCCAGGTATTTTCAAAATTCTTGCTAATGCCATAAAACTAAGTTAAATGGCAACTCTTATTTGCAGATTAGCAAATACTTTGTTATATGAGCCTGAGAAGCAAACCTTTGAAGAGGAGATGGATTTGCACATTATTGCTGCACTTCATAGTACATTTCCATTTAATTTTTTTATTTGGCCATGAAACAAGGATAATAATTTTTCAAAGATTAAATTTTAAGTGATGGTAAAAGACTGTCTTAAGTAGGACGCTAGCACAATTTACTATTATGACTTTTTTTTGCTAGCATGTAATTTAAAAATCATCGATACAAAAATTTACTGCATACAGGTGGTATAACATATTATGAAATTCAAATTGTTTTATCACTTTTTTTATCCAGGAGCTGTAGACAACATATTATTCTATATAAAACATCAATTTTAGAAAAAAATATCACTTAAATCTAGATGTTTATGATTAAACTTCACATTTTAGGAAACCCACAAACATAATTTAAACTAACATCACTCATAATTAAGTTTTCCCCATAACAGTATTCATTGCTACTACTTTTATGTCACTATATAGAATATTAATGAAGTGATGGGAGTAGATCAGTCATGTGAGAATTCCTTTTCCATAGTGAAACAAAAGCTTGTAAGAAGAAACTCTTTTCATTCTGCTCAGAGGCCTAAAACGCAGAACTAGGCAGAATGTGAGGTAGAATTATCAGAAACTGCTACTCAGACAGTACAGTACCTCATCTAGAACTTCTAGATTTACCAGATCATCATCTAGAGAGTACTTGTCAGCTCCATCCACACGGTAAGGTCTTCTAGTATGTATTCGTTCATGCCTGGAAATTTGTTAGTAGAGCGCCAGTGTTATAAAAGTGTATCAAAGACAGCAAATACTAAGAGGCAACTGGAAGTCATGGGTGACAGTTTTTGTCATGCAGAAAACACAGACACTTTCTGAAATGCATATTTTTGTTTGCAATATCCTTGTATAAAAGCAATATGTTAGCTTGCTGTCCACTGTAGTATCTGTTTTCTCTTTCACAGTATATAACTCTATCTATCAATGCTCAGCAAAGATTTACCTGTAGATTTACTACTCCTCATTCAAACAGTAAATTATAAAAAAATTCTCCCCCTTTTCTCTTCCCTCCTTGGTCTAATAAACCACCACTCTGTTTAATTAAATGTTCCCCACCACATACCCAGACAACAGTATTGTCATGTAAAGAAGCTGTAAGAAGCGATAAGTAGTATAAAATCCTACTATTACCTTGGTGTATGCCAAAGTGCCTCCTCAGATGACCCTAGATCTGGCCCAAAACAACATTTTTGAACCACAGCTGCCATCAGACTCTAAATTGTATGGATGTTCAGCCAGCTTGTTCCCAGAGATTTAAGCCACACAATAAGCAGCAGAGACAAACTGCCACATAACCCCTTTATAATCAGATTACACTGAAGGAATCTTTGAAAATGCTGTGTATATGTTTTTAAACAACATACACATTGAAATGGGGACAAATCAAGAGGCCGTAACACGTCCTCCACAGAGGGTGTGAAATATGAATGCTGTAAGCAGAACGAGGCTTTTCTTTACAACAAACATAATCAAAGCATAGTAGAAGGACACCCACCGAGATACAGTCTGCATCCTGCTGAGTAACATTTAGCATTGATCCTCAATGACAGTCCTTGACAGATTGTTTCTACACTGGTTGCCATGTAGAAAGTAGGAATCACATGATCATGCATCCCAAAACAAGCCTATATATTATATCAAACACTAACAGAATGGTACTGTAACTTGTCAGGAAACACTGTTTATCTATATAACATTCAAGGTTAATACGATGATGTAGCAGGTCTTCTGTCTTTAATCACATTTTCATATGCTCTTGGAATCCTCTTTCAAAAATTAACATTGAAGCTTTTCCATTTTTCCCCCTTTATGCATGCTTCTACATTTGAAGCGAGTCAGTTTTCATTCAGTAAAGAGAATGTTTTCATATCCAAGAGCTATTACATCATCAGAAGAATTACTGCATGGAAAGTCTCTAACAAAGAGGAAAGACAAGAGTACTAGCCATGAGTACAGCTTCAGAGAAAATTGTGAATCACATTTAAAGATCATATTCATTTTCCTTTCTACTAATGAGTTCTGTAAGACTATCCTGTAGTAGTTTATTTGAATTGTAACTAAATAAAACTGTGCATATTCTTTTGTCAGTTAGAAAATAGAACAGCGGGAAGAGAGTGGGATTTGCTGACAGTCCCACAACATTCCCAGAGACAGTAGTTTGCTTGATGCTGTACTTATGAAGAAATGAAAGAAGGACAAAACGACACAAATAAGAAGCTATGGAAGAAAAATTGTTAGCAACATGGTGATCACTTGAATTTGTTCAAAGTTCCATTCAATTAAATTTTCCATTTTCTGGTCTTCAATTAGGTATCGGGTTGTGACCTCTTTTTGGCTTTTTTTTACGTGTCACTATATGTAAGAATATTACACTTTGTTAACAAGGCGGATCCTCAAAGGAGTAGGAATTCATGTAAGCAGCCTAACGTATTACTGGGGTTTTTTAACTGTTGTTTCCCTTTCAAACCAGAATTCAACCTCTTACTTTACTGTGTAAAAAAATGCAGTTGTAAATAATGTAAATCATTTAGAGAAGGGAGCACCCCTTGGTTTATGAATGAAAGAAATATCTTAACAGTTGGTTTACCTCATGGAGATGTAACTAACAAAGGAATAGCTTACACAACTCATCTGTGAAGCTTTTTCTTTCTGGAGCAAAACATCACAGCCACAATATAGAACTGCAACAAGCTCCAAGTATGGACATATCTACCAGAGGTGCAAGGAGGAGATGAAGAGGGCACATTCAAACCTAAGCACACCTAATTGCAGAATGGCTTTGTAAACTAATCTGCTATCTGATTGTGTATTAAACTCCTGCTGTTTGTTCTCCTTAAGTGATAAACAAATAATTTTTTTTTATTAGAAAGGATTCTTTCCTTCAGCATCTAAATAAATAAGGACACAGGTCTTAGTCAAATATAAGTAAAACACATATAAAAACGCATATAACACATATTTTCTTGTGCTTAGCTCATTTTCCTAAGTACATGATTAGGAAGAGGATATTAGAGTATAACATCACATTAGCTTCAAATCTCCTGCTGGCCTCATCAGTTTTCTACTGACCCTATGTCCTGCACATGCATTGACGGAGTCGAAAGGAAAAATACAAACAAACAGTTATCTTTAATTATTTCAAAAATTTTACATCAGAAATACAATCAATGCAATACAATCTTAAAATACATTAAAAAAAATCTTAAAAAGCAGAAGGAAACACTCTTAATTAGGGAAATAACTGTCAGTATATTTTTTGCATAAAAAGTAGAATTATCAGCCATTTTTTCAATTTTTTCAGTACAAACATTAAGCAAAAGGAAAATCCAAAAGTGTTATGTTATTTGCCTCGTTTCCAGCAATGTTCTGAATCAAACCCTGGATGACATCATCTCTTCACTAACAAAAGAATTAGTGTAAAGGACCAGTCACTCAACATCCCTAACTTTATTGCAAAATAACAGAATGATTTAGGTTGGGAGGGGCCTGAAGAGCAGCATTAGATTTATTCCTGAAAACTAGTGATGAGCGTTGTCTGTTAAAAAAAGACTTTATCCTCCCAAGGACCTTCCCTTTGCCTTTTTCCTCAGGCAAGAACAGCTGGAAGGGACAGTTTTCTTGGATTTTGGAGGAGGAGCAACAGGCCTGAAGCCTTTGTCTCTTGGGAGAACAATTTCATGAAGATGGCAGAAAGCATTCATTTTTTCTATTTGTGGGAAAAAGTTTAAAAGAAAGTAATCTCTTTTTTAGATTAGACACCAGTCATAGTAATAGAAGCACACTGTAAATAGCTATACACTCATCCTCACTATCAAGATGATGATGGGAAAGAAAAAGCTATATGGACCACACAGAATTCTAGATCAAAACGTCACCTTGCCAGCAGGTCCAACCTGAGCAATAAAGCAACACAGGCCAGGCATTTTTGCTTTCATTGGAAAGCTGCCTCTCTGATCTCGATCCCCTCAACCCCTAACATTCTTAGGGCCTTTCAAGTGGCCTTTACTTCATCCTCTTGATGCAGTTAAGCATGTATGTTTACTGGTTAGGTTTTTTTCTAGGACTCATATAGAAACAATGGTTTCTGTACTTCTCCTTCTTTACATTATTGACAATTTTAAAATTAATTGCTGAGATTTACAAGAAAAACGCTCAACACAGTGAGAAAGAAAAAAGGGATAATGTGCTACTGTCACACAGAGATACACAGCCTATTTTCCAAGCATTGCAAAGACTGAATTTTGTCTCTGTACATCAAGTTTTATCCTGTAGTAGTTCAGTAATTTTTGAAGCAAGGTCCAAGTAGAAACATTGGCATAGCCTTAATTACAATATAAACACTGTAGCTATAGCAGAAGTCTCTGCAACCTCCAGTAAAAACACATATACTATAGTCAGGACAAGGATCACTTCTGGGGTCCCCAACAGCTTTGCGATTTAAAAAAAAAAAATTAAAAAAGGGAAAAAAGGGTTCTAAACTCATTTGCCTAATATTCATATAGATGAAGGCTGGAAGAATTGCATTAAATTACATTGTGTACAGCATCAGAGGACTATTTTTGGTTCTGTTTCTGTTATTAGCTCTGAGTCCAAAGGAAATTACTGGCTGGATGCAAGTTCCTTGCAGTTAATTGCTTTCAAAACTAAATGTGAGCTGGCAGAGAAACTAGATATCTGGTTGTAAGAATTACTTCCTTGGATGGACTGCTGCTGTAATCCAGCTGGCTAATAAGAAGGGAGAATCTGCCAAGACAGTGTAGTCTCATCCTAATATCCTCGCAAGGTAGACTGAACATACTTGCCCTTCTCAAACTATTAAATGTCTAGATTTCTTTTCAGATTTTTCCCTTTTTAGTCTTTTCCCCAGGCTTTCTCAATTTTGATTCTTCTTGATGTACAGATTTGCATTTTATCCTTCAAAATGCAAGGTTTCATAACTGTCCCCCATTACAGAGACAAACTTCTAAATGGTGACCAGCAGTAGCACCCTGACCCAGCATCACCCAGAACTGCAATCTCTGAACTCTTTATTGTCTTCCTCAAACTTGTTTAAAACCACACCCATGCAAATGCTGAAGTTTTTTCATCCCTATGAAGAAGCATATTTACAGACAGGAACATAAGATACCTAGTTTGCAGGAAAACATTCAAGACAAGAATGAGCTGTGTCTGGAGTTGACCTCTTCAAGGCTGCTGAAAACTAGGAAACCGCCACTTTGAACCATATAACCAAAACTATTCAATACTTGATCAACATTAATTTTCAAATATCAAATCATTATAGAATTTTTACACTAGGAGTTATTAGTCACTTGAGGAAATACAGAAGACCACAGTTCTGTTCAACTTCAGCTCCAGTGACATTTGATAGACAGGGCTAACTAAATAAACATAGATGCTAACTGGTGATTATTAAATATTTGTGTTACTTTAAAATTAATACAGATTTGTCTATTGCATTTCATATAGCTGCCTCACATTTACTCCTTCGAAAGAGCAGCCAAATGCCACATGGGAACCTACAGTATCTAAAACTTTGAAACATGGCTTCGAAGGATATTACCAAGGGCAAAATTTTTAGAATGCATTCTATGAAGATTCTTCTTCCCTGTCTCCAGTTCTAAGGTTTTAATCATGTATTTTCCTCCTTGATGTTCTGCTTCTTCACCACAATCAAAAGGCAGCTAATAGAACTGTTACTACATTTGAATTTCTCCATCTCACATGCTGTTGTGACTCTTTTTTAGATTTTCTCCTGCATGCTATTTTGTTATTTTAAGACTGAGCATAAACAAGTAATTTCTTAAATGCTGTACATTCAAATGGGAAAAGAAAAACCCAGAACATTTTCATTTCACTCCCTTTTGTTGATGGTCAGTACTTTTCCAGGCCTTCAGTTAAAGATTAAAAGTGCTACAGTTTTCCATTACTTCTACTCACGAGCCATAATAACAGTTTTAAGTTTTGGGGGTTTTTATGGAATAAAATGGAAGGTTTACTTTTTTGAGAAAGTCTTCCTAAAAGATGCAAGATTTTATCATCATAATTTGTGCAAGGAAGACTTGGAACAATGGTCAGAGTATCAGGGTTCCAAATGAGTTTCCCTTTCAAATGTCCCTATGACAAGCTCCATTGTATTTTTAAACATTATTTATGGAACTTGATATAGTTCTTGGCTTAAAATACTTGGAAAGTTTTGACATGTTTTTTTTTTTCAACACTGAACCAGCTGCCAGCTTTGCCATGTTTAGATAAAGTTCTGGTAAGGACAATAAACCAGTGATAATATTTGATGTTTATAAATAAACACCAGAGAATATGCCTGCTTTTTGCAGTGCATTTTGCCAGTGTAGACAGCACAAGAAGTCATTCAACATTTATCAATATTAGGAAATAGACTAAATCTATTCTGACTTTTTCCTTCAGCAGGCTGGCAATCAGCCTGTATGTTGGAATCTCTTGCACTACGAATCAAAAAAGCAACCGACCACGCAAATGAGTTCAAGACATTGAAAGGCATATTTGGAGAGTGAGCAGCTCTCACAATAATCCCCCTTAATGGATTATCAAACATATTTAAACACTGTTTAACAAAAACATAATCTACACAGAGTGAATGTTTACTGTTAAGTAAAAATTAATAATATCCATAATTTGTAACATATCTTTGCCTAGAGCCTTTCCAAAGCATCCTCCAGACTCTAGGGCAAAAAGAATGAAAATAAAACCAGCTAGTTCTCCAGGCATTATGCATATTTCTCTTCAACAACAGGTTTACAGTGACCAAAGGTATAGTATAGCTTTACAGAACAGGTAAAAGACCAAAGAAAATGCTATCTATTTTTTTGTAGGTGTAATATATTAAGTAAAGCTATTAGTAGCCAATTCATAAGTGAAGGAACAGAAAAATAAGGAGAGATAGAACAGAGGTTATACAGGAATTCAGAGAGAGAATGAAGACTAGAACAAAAACCACCACCATGTTTTTGTATTATAATTCAGAGGGTGCGTAAACATTCTTGGTATTTTACTGACATGCAATCACATGAATTTCTGTCTTGAAGAACTTATCCCTGGAATATAGCAAGTTTATAGTCAGCTTGATTTGTGTGTCTTTTTTAAAATAGAGAATACAGCATTAGTCACACTATCAATACTCAGTTGTTATTGCTGTAACAAAAATATTTTTATAGTTCTGCTTATCATTCCTGACTAATGTTTGCAGGTTCTGAGGTCCACACCTTACTGTAACTTAGACTGCTTATTTTTTCCCCATTCTCCAATTTAATTCTATATGAGATACAAGTCTTTAGGAATGACTGGCATTTCTTGTTCTAGTATTATTATTATGCATTATTAAACTATCTAGACAACCATATCACAGTCTTCATGTGAGTACAGAACTGATAAATTTAAAAAAAAAAAAAAAGAGAAGATGAACGAGAGCTGTGACAGCTTCCTCTGATTTTAAGAAATGCTTCCTGCCTAGAGGCAGCTATATATTCATGGGAATAAGAGTGCTGTGACTCTTAAGATGAACTAGAAATCAGTATCCATGTGTTAAAAAGTAATGATGTATTTGACTTTAAATGGAGAAGAAAAATTCAGCATTGCTGGACTGAATATATGTGAAGAAACGTTCTGATGTACTAACCTCTATTTTTCAAGGATTGAAGAACTTTCATAAAAATAGAACTAGGGGACTATTCAACAATGAATAAATTTTTTAGAATTAATTTCATATAATTGTTTCTATGTCCAAACTTTAATGAAAAGTGTATTGCTGCTAATTAGCAATTATACTCTGGTATTGTTAGGAAACACGTCCATAGTTAACTGATACCTTATAATAGGGATATGAATAACAAAGATACTATCCAGAGCTCATCCTTATAAGGTGTGACTTTGGACTTTCTCACCAAGTTTTTGCAAATGAGAGTAAAGAAACATGCATTAAAAGAGTGGAGTGCTAATGCTGAAATTGAAAAACCCAAGGATTTCAGTCTAAAAGATGCCAACAGATAAAAAAAGAATATTCTTTCTTTTAAAAGCGTGAAAAGAGGAGTATTCTGGCTGGTTTTTCTGAAACTGAAAACATCTGTTTCCTTAAGGTTAGAAAATATTTGCGTCTCACTGGTGAAAATAATTTAGGGAAAAATTGAGCTGGTGGAAAAGTTTCACAGAGTATCCTTTTTGGTAAAAAAAAAAGCAGGAAGAATTGTTAATGCTATTTTAAATTTTAAAAGTAGTCATTTAGTAGCATCAACATTTTCATTATTAATTTTTAATGTAAAGGAAATCATAGAACATAAAACTCTCTAATAAGCTGCCTCATGGGAAAGTGAAAACAATATGTTTGTCAGCAACAAACTGATGATAGCATCAAATGTGTGTGTTAGTAGACTCCTTTGAGTTCAAGGCCAATAAAGTGCCTCTTCAGTTAAAATGTCTGAAGAAATGTGCTGAAGCTAAGCCTAGCTATACTGCACATAAAGAAGACTACAAAAAAAGAATGAATGAAAGTAAAACAAGGAGCTGTTTCAATCTCTGACTACAGAGGTCGACAGATGATCCTGCCAAAAGGGGATAACTTGCTTCTTTCTACCACTCCTCCCTCTTATTCTTGCTCATGTGAAGCATTCCCACCTTCACTGCAGCTATATTACCTGAGGCATCTCTCCGCAATCACTAACAGAGTAGAAAATTATCTGTGTGTTTCTGCTGGCTTAGTTTTTATCTCTTACTGTAGAGGTTCTAGCTCAGGAAGTTTTTGACAATCACTGGAGCTGCAATAAAAACAGTGTTGTGAGCTTGTTCCTGGGAGCTGTGGGAAAATCAGAGAAATAAAGCAGTTCTCTCCTTTTCACTAGCCATGCACTGCTAGATCAGCTCTCCATGTCTTTCCATCATACGCTCTAAAGCTTTAATACTGACTTCCTAGTCTGCAGGCTAAAGTGATGATCACCCTAAAGTGATGGACCAAAATAGGAAAAACTGGCATGGCTCAGCTGGAAATAGAATCCTATTTAAAACCTCACAGGTTCTGAGTCAGTACAGAATCAAAAGATGCAAATCCAAAATACTGATCCTGGAAGACACTTATTTGAGACAAAACAGATATCCCTGAACAGTTTCATCATCAGCAACTCCCTGGGTTCTCTCAAAGAAGAATTACTGTTTACACAAGCAACCTGATGATTTTTTGGTTTCTAGAACCTTTTGGCCTGTGCTCTGAGACCAGTTTTTCTTACTTATGTTTTAAATGATTTATCTCTAGTGTGGCTGTACTTCTAAAAACAGGTGTCTATTTTTCATTATCTCTGAATACCAGGAAATTAGTGTAGCTGTCATGGGTGCATCAATAAACAGAAAAAGCATGCACATGTATTCAGTGGTCTAACAGAAGGCTTTTACTTAACATGGGTTTGAACTGGCCTATTTACTTTGAAATGGTGACTATACATTCAGATGACTTCTACAGATCACTACAAATGAATGCCAGTAAATTCTTCACAGTCTCATCTGGTCATATGTTCTTCTACATGTCAGATTCTGTGTTAAAAATTATGCTATAAGTACATTACAGAGGTTTTAAAGGCTTTTAATTGGTACCAATTTTCCTAGGGGGTACGATATCCCTATTACAGAGCCGAGCTTTTTACTATTATGAGGCTATGTCTAGCCTCTGGGGAAAATTATAATTAGATCCTCTTGGTGGTTGGTTCTTTTGTAATAAGCTCATGTTTGTAGTCCAGTATTAACTGTCTGGCCCACAGACTTGATATTCTGCACAGATATGCTTTTGCTATCCCAAGTTCTTAACAATTTGAGCAAGTTTCAAATCTTTAGAAAATTGTTCTGAGCAATACATTTCCAATTTCAATAGCAAATGATAATTAAATTTTTGTCCTCACCAAGCATGCTGTCAGCTGTGATCACAGCGGGCTGATGCTTCACAGAACAAGGAAGGATATCATAGTATAATCAGAAAGATTTTTGTTTGCAAACCAAATATTTAAGTTGGGTTACGTGGTGGCAGGACAGACAAGGAGTTAAACTCCTTTAGGTAAGCCCTGATTCATATTAAGGGTGCTGGGAAGAAAAATCCTTCCTACCTTCCAGTCAGGCATAAGGCAGAAGCTTGTCTGTCACAGCACTCCCAGTTAAGACATGGAAATGCTTAAGGAAAGAAATGCTGTCTTGGTCTTGATTCTTTGTCACTCCATATTATGGAGCTCAATACCAGCAGAATGTACTGGAATACCATGACAAATCCATTTCAGAGCTTCTCCTAGCACAAGGATCATTTCACTCTGTCTATGTCTGCAATTTGGTCAACAGCTGGAAAAATTCTCATACCTTTTGGGCTAGCCACGCCACAGGTGTAGGCAATGTGATCTGTGAGGTGCTGCCTGGGGGAAGGTATGCTTAGGAGGCTAGATAAAACAGAAACTTCTACTGCCATAGCTCCCTCATCCACAATAAGCAGTTCCTGGTATATTTTCCCAGAAAAACAAACAAACAAAGAACACCCAACAACAACAAGCACACACAACCAAATCATCAACACTTCCATCCACAGAAGTCAATTTTACCTTCAATCTGTACTTAAAGCTATTCCTTTATTTTAACTTGCACATTTTTGTTTGGGCTTCTAGCATTTAAGCTACAGAGTCTTATGGCATATAAGTATATACATGTTTATGACTCAAGAATCATGAAATTTAATTTTCTTCATCAACATTAGTAGGTATTGGTTTATAATAATGGACCAGAGCTTATCTAACCCTAGACAAATTTTGTATTATAGAATGATTGCTGAGCTTGGGACATTGTATTCATTTGCATTTAAATCTTTTGGAACAGTGAAATTCTGCCACCCTCTGGACAACAACTAAACTAAGACATATTTACAATAAGCCTCAAAAGGAAAAGATCCCACTGCTGCTGACAAACATGCATTGCTTTTTAAGGACATTAAAATTAACAGCTAGGCTGAAAGAAAAATAGCAGTTATTATTAAACTACAGACAAAGCAATTACTTTAAGTACTGAACAGTGTTCTTACTAATAGTATATAATCAAACAGCAATCTTTAAAGTGTTCTGTTCCCAACCTTTTCTAGTAGTCACTTGAATACAGTTGTATTTTTAAAAATCTGTTACCAAGGTACAATATAATTTTTCATGTCAGTATGTCCTTGGACAAACCAGAACATTCTGGAATTATTAGAATCTCTCCGACTGAGCCAAAAGAGAACACTACAGAAGAGAGTTCAATGGGAGAAAGAAGGCAAAGGAGAAGGCTGCATTATGGCTGATCAAACCAGCTTTAAAAACTCTAAACAGGTTGCTCCAGCATTCACATGGCAAGCAGCACTTATGGCTAATAATACTGCTAGTCAATGCATTAATATCAGCATTTGAAAGAATACACATCTGTGCATTTGAAGTCTCAATTTGTGCTTCCAGGATTCATGTGGGGAAGGAGGGCTGTAGCATATATGTTGCTACAAACAGCACTTTGTGCAGTACAGTACCTTGTTTTGGCTATGGAGCCTAGCCGCTGTTGTCCTTGGATGAGCTCAGCCAGGTGTTTTTTCAGAGACATATCTTTACCGTGTACTTGTTTAATAAATGGGTGCTCCAAAAGATGGGTAACTGTAGGACGCTGTTCAAAATCTTTGATTAGACACCTGTGACAAAGAAACAGGATCTCAGGCAATGACGTTATTTCATTACAGCACAATTTTGTGTCAGCTTCCTGTGTGGCTGTTACTGTGCAGTAATTTCTTCTTCCACAAATTTGAGTTCCTCAGTATATAACAAGTCTCTTCCTCTACATTGCAATAAAAAAATCTGGCATAAAACACTTAGCCAAGTGAATCCACCCTACTAGTAAAAAGGCTACAAATCTGAGCCTGTTTAATCTCTCTTTTTAACTGTAACTAAGTTACTATGAAAAAATGGCATTGTATCTTGTAAGGTCTGTACAGTTAATACACATACAACTTAATCTAAGATGAACAGACAATACTTTGATGAAATGCATTCTTATACATACATCACAATTACATCTCATATTTGCTGATCTCATACTGCTGATATACCTAAAGTACTTTCTTTGCACATCCAAGTATCACAAATAAAATTTTTGTTTTAGCAAAAAGTTCAACGAAAATTTAATACCTTTTAGAATTTATATTCTAGTAATATCAATAACAATGTGCAAAAATTAAACTACATTTAAAAATAGTACACATCGATTTCAAATACTATCAAACACATTAGCAAATTATTAAAGTTTAGCCTCACCTCAAAGACTTTACTGAAGCCTAAATCCCGGTCTTAAAATGATCCTGAAATATCTTTGAACACAACTTTAATACTTTAGGTTCTCAAAAACTATTTTGCCAACTTCTTCTTGGTACATCTAGTCCAGAAAAGAAAGCCGGTAAAATGCATTCCCAGTTTTGGAACTATTTTGGTCAATTTTGCTATAAACTAGAACTGTAGCCTCATGATAGAAACACTAAAGCAACACAGCCTGGTTTATCTCCATCCTTCTGAGCACAAGGCTATAAATACCAGTTCTTCCCCTCCATGAAAAGATCCATCATTAGCCTTGAACAGGTTCTGACAATCCCCCCCCCACCCTTTCTCTTTTTTGTAATTTGGAGCTTTCAAAAGTCAATGCACCCACACAGACAATATGGTCCATGCCAATCCTTTTAAATTTATGTTTAGCATAGGGAGAAAGCATTTGAAAAGAAACACAGCGTTAATCAGGAAGACAGAGGAAAAGAAAACAAAAGAACAAAAGCTATGCAGTATGCAAAATCACAGTCTGATGGCAAGTATCTGAAGTGAAGATTTCACCCTGGAAAGCTCATGTACTCATGAATTTTACTATTCTAGCAATAATTAGAATTTACATATTTATGTTATATTGGTAATATATAGATTTTCTTTTTAATTTGATTAAATCAGGAATTTTTCAATACTATAACTGAATCCAAGCGAACCAATGACATGGAATCTTAGAACAATTTGTGTTGGAAGAGACCTTGCAAGGGCATCTAGTCCAACCCCCCTGCAATGCACAGGAACATCTTCAACTACATCAGATTGCTCAGAGGTCTGTCCAACCTGACTGTGAATGATTCCAGGGATGGGGACTCTCTCTGGGCAATCTGTTTGACTGTTCCACCACCTTCAATGAAAAAGAAAGGTCTTCCAGATATCTAGTCTGAATCTACTCTTTTTTAATTTCAAATCATTATCCTTTGTCCTATCGCAAAAGGCAGCTTCTTTTCAGATAATAATGCTACAGTTTAAATGGATTCTCTCTTTAACAAATTACAGTTCCAGACAGGACATCTTGTGTTTATCAAAAGAACATATAAATGTTTGACCTTCTAGCAAGTAGTTATTAATATGACTTATACTCTGAGCTCTGGAACAACGCATCTTCAGAGACACTCCATTTTTTTTTTTTATATAGATGTCCCCTAGGTGAAACATCCAAATGTCCAGGATACTGCATCCATTAAGGAAGCCCAGCAAGAAGAGAGAGAAGAAAAACATTTTGGAGAAGGAAGTTCTTAGCTTCTCTACTACACGCCCGAACTGTGAGCTGTTTAGGTCTGGCAGGTGTTTTAATAAGCATAGCTAAATTCTGTGAGGGAGGCATTCTTGAAAACTACTTTAGGGATTACCTTTGCTTCAGTTGCATAATTCCTCCAATCTCCCACCGATTACTCACTTTGTGTGCATGCTACTCTTTGCCTTTGCAACTGCCAATGTTTATCTATTGTTTCATCATATACATCTGCAGCATTCATTCTCTCGTAGTAGGATATTTCTGCCATCTGTAGTCACTTAGGATTTCACTTGAAATGCAACTAAAAGTCTGTCAAATCACATGATGACAGAAGACACATCAACATGATTCTGTGATCAAACTGTAGTCTAAGCTCAGACAGAGCAAACTGTACCAAGTTCATGCCTGCATTGGAAGAACAGAGCCCTTTCAGATGATCAGTGAGATGACAGAATAAAGCAGAGAGCTAGTAACTAATAGCCAGGCAAAGGTGAGGGAAAGCTGCTTAAATACATGTCTGTAGCTTTGTGTGTGAATACTTCTACTTCATTTGAGGGAAGAAAGTGACAGGAGAGTGTACATTTCCACTGAGGTTGGTTTATCCATGAAGTTAAACAGCAAATTCCTAGCACTTCAGGAATACAGCAGCAGAAAGACTAAGCAGGCCATAGAGAAATTAAGTGTGTATAGCACATACACTCTCTTAGCTCTAAAACATCAGAAGTGTTGACACAGTGATTTCTAGAAATTACTCCTTACTAAGCAGTAACCAGCTTGCAGTTTTGTCACAGTAGGTACTGTGGGCTCAGTGTGTGCTCAAATATTCAGCCCCTATTTGATGTATAACCAGGCCTGCTGTGGTGGAATGTAGGATGGAAAGCTGCCATGTGACCCTGAAAATATTGTCCTTATGTTTCTCCTCTTAATATATATTCCTTTGTCCTAATTCCTTTCTGTGTGGACAAGACCTATTAATATTCTGAGGTATATCTACATGCTCTGTTTCTACACACTGTCATCTCAACTGTCTAGCCTTTAATGCAACGCAAATGCCTGCTGCTGCTGCTGTTCTTAGTCAACATCACCTGTAAAATTCTTGGTCCACCATCTATGTGCTAAAAATGATACATCAGACTGCCAGTGTCACTGCAAGTGCTCAGAAAGGTATCATCTCCTTCACTGGAAGCAGTATTGACACTATAACACTCTTTAGAAAAAAAAAATAAAACGGAATATTAGCTGTTACAATGCTAACACCTGCACAGAGGTGAGCATTACCACAGAGTTTTCTACTGACCTGCACCCTAATTTAGAACTGTAATGTGTGGAAAAGTTAATTATATGGGTATCTGAGTTCAAAGTTGCCAGTAAATTCAGTCAGGAGATGTACCTAGTGTGCAGGACAGAAAAAAGAAATCAAGAAGTAATATACAAAAATTCAGCAATAATAACACTTGAAAGCGCTTTTACAACTTATCAGAAAATATTCTGAAATCAGTGTGTGCATGTGTTGTGTAAATAAAAACAACTTTAAGAATCCCTATCACTGAAGGATTTGCTTCTAAGGAAAGGAGAAAACTAAAACATCTTCATCTGTTCATCTGAGCGTTCATTTAAGACCAATTTGGACAGTTAGCTTAGGTGCTGTCAAACATCAACCATGATGCAATTACTCATAAAACCAGTACATGTACTGCACCTGCAAATTCAGTCCATTTGTTTGGCCCATGGAAAATTAAAACAAAGAAAAAAGAAAAAAAGAAGAAAGTGGGGCATTAGTTTGAACTGAGAAAACTGACTAGCAAATCTACTGCAAAATGGGTTGCAAATAAAGTAGGATGTAAGTATCATATATGGGCTGCTATTTTTTGGATCTAAAATAACAGGAAGGCTAAATAAGTACGGATTGAAAAGAAAACAAATATTGTACCCGTTTGCTTTGACGAAAGTCAACCCGTTATCTAATATGAAATTCTAGTATCTTCCATCATGCTTTCTTAGCTGAAAATTAATTCTCAGAATTCATTAGTGTCACTACATTAAACATAGGTTGCAGCCATTTGCTGCAATCTCACAGCCAGGCTCCTAAGCACCATTTCCATTCTGCCACAATTACAAGCAAAGATGAAGCATTTATTAGTAGAGGATAAGAGCAGACTCCCATACACAGAGACCCATTTGAGACAGCCCCTAAAAATTCACTGGCTGCTTGCACTTGGATGATAACATTGTTGGAATTGCTGGGTCTCCACAATGTAAACTGCCATTTCACAAAGAGCGAATCAGATGACTGTAAAGCAGAGATATTTATCAGCATTCATGAGCTAATATTTACTAATGAATAAATGGAAAGCAACAGATTTCTTAATAACCGCAATGTTGGTCTAAGTCTCTTGTGTGTTCAGAAATAGAAAATAATTACTAATGTAATTCACTATTGCAGCCAAACATAAGTAGAGCAGCAGCAGTTATTTCTTTCAGAAATTCTCCTTTTTCAGATCTATTACAGTCTATTTGATTAAAAATACTTTCTTCAAAAAGAAAGAAATCAAGCAACTCCAACTGTCATAGCTTAGTAACATTAAGATTTATCTCCAGTGTTTTGTTTTCTTCAATTATTGCATTTTGTAAATGCTACATTTTCTGATGATTTCTTATCTGCTAGCAGTAGATTGCTGGAACTCATTTTGTCACATAAACTAAATATCCAACCAGACATCTAGTAACTGTTTAACATCTATGTGCACAGAAGATGCATAGGTTAATATTTGGGAGAAATGATGATGGTGTACTAGAGCTGAGGAATCTACACACCAACCTCTGGACAACAGAGATATTAAGTCTCTGATCTGTTCAACAAATGGTTAGATAAAGTCACTCCTCTGCTCCCTATCTCTCTGCCACTCCCTAGCTCTTCAGGGTGCTTTTTCTATCACTTTCTCCTTGCACAGCTCTAGACCATTCTCCTGTGCCCTTCAAGTATTTCACTGCTTGCACAAGGACCTGCTTTCAAGCAGGGAGGTATCTTTCTAGAACTCTCTTATTGGGATAGAAGAGCTTTCCAGGCTCTTGAACAGGATTTCAGGCCAGACTAAAGTGTTAAGACCCTCTCCTAATACCAGAAAATACAGTTACCAGGCTGCCTCCAAAGAGAGAGATGGCTCAGCTGGGGATCTAGAATGGAGACTTCCCAGAGAGAGAGGAGAAAGAGTAAGGTCATATTCTCTTGAACCTCTCCCTAAGTAGGGAGAAGGAGGGCTCTAGGTTATGAGACAATTTTTTTCACCCCTATGCTTGCCCGGTTACTTCCATCACAAGGTTGTTTTATGATGGCAGATTAATCAAGAGAAATCAAGAGCATGACCCCAACTGGGCTGAGCCCCCCTGCTTAGAGAAGTGGAAGGACAGACACTGACAAGCAAGATCATCTAGGCCAGGTACATTAGGTCAGAAAGTTTTCAGTCAAAGAAGGAAAAATAACAATCTCAGAGATTTTTTTTTTAAGGTCGTTAAAATGCTCTGTTCCAATCTGCAACTCCAAGTGTTCCTCCTACCTCTCTACCACATGTTGCTGTGGCACATACTGGTCAGTTACATGCAGCAGAGAGGTGGAGAAGAAAAAATATTTCATGAACTACATTTGTACAAATGACACAGGGATGTACCTACTTCTCTGACACTTCCCTGCTTTCCATTTCTAGGCCTGCCCAGCCCCCACTGCTGCAGGTCACTCATTTGCAAAACTGAACTAAAAAACTGTGACAGCTTTGCCAACAGCATTTCTGTTTTCAGTCCTAATTCAAAAGGACACAAAGGATACAAATCAGGACTATGTATAGCTGCCCCTTTGCAAATAGCAAATGCCGGGCACTAAGGGTATGTATGTAGGTTAAATAGGTCCCTGTCTTGAACAGCATCCCATGATAAATAGTAGGGATTTTACTGTTCATTCTGCTACAATCAGATATCAGGAAGAAAGACCGAATTTATGATAATGAACTCAATAATCACATGCACAGTATAAATTCTGATGGTCAGAACACTCTTATAACATTATTGATCTGCCTTTTGGTAGCATATGCTGTAAATTACTAATCCTCCCTAACAATGAGATAAATACTCAAAACACTGAAATGTCACTAGCACCTATTTTCTTAATAAATCTTTCCGTTTAATATTCAAGACGAAGCACTGTATAATGTAACTTACAGCACATATATGAAACTGTAAAACTAGGTATAGTTACCTAGTTATAGGTATAGTTTACCTCTTCTAAAGATTCAAAAATTAGAACAAGTTTCCTAGTTTCCTTTGGGCTGAGCAAGCATAACAAATTATTTTGGCTTATATACATGGTTTAGAGAACAAACAACAGAAACTCTATGGAGTGGTTACGTCTTGGAGCTCTTAGGGTCAGACAGTTGCTCATGTTGAAATCCTTAGAATTTTACCAGTGACAACAGAAGTACAGGCAGAACAATTCTAGGGAGATCTTCAAACCACCAAATACATTTATTTATTGCATAATGAATCTCCTTTCTTCAGGAATGGGTCTGCTTTATTTCTCTGGCCTGTCCTTGAAGACCCGGGAACAAAAAGAGCTTTCAGAACCTCTTACAACTGAATTTCTTAATTAGAAACAGTATGTTTTGCATTTGTACCAAATTTTCTCCCATGGGTAGCTATCCCACTTTGACACTACAGTGTGCAGCTGATCTGAGGCAATCTTTGTACTACAACAGCTCATGAAAAGTAGAAGATAATTGTATTTAGTATATATGTCCATTTCTCTGCATAAATATATATGTTTCCCACAACATTCAAAAGTGGTGGAAATCTTCTGTGAGGTACTAGAATTTAGTATTTCAAGTCCATTTGTAGACAGATTCTAAGAGTCTACATCAATGAATGAAATGTGAAAACTTAAAAGATTTGATGGTAACCTTACACACAGCAATCTGTATCTTTCTAACATTTGCAAACCTTTTTGTCTTCTTAGACACTGGGAAATGAATAAGTTATGTCAAACACATATCATGTTGTCAGTGACAGAAAAAGTAAAATGTTCTTTATGCAACATGAACAGAATGTCACTAAACAATTGCTTAGATTGTGAAAAAATTTTCTCTGCATTCAGAGAAGTTAAATCTAAATGGACCACTTAAAATCTGTATCTGGATGATCTATTAATTGAATAAATCTGAATGTAGATTCATCAAGATGAAATTCAGCTTGCAAAGCCATGTTCAAATTGAGTATAAAAAAGTAAGTTTATCATGATGAAAAATTATTTTTGTATTGTATTTGCAATATCACTGCTAAAAGTTACATTCTGATGATAAATGTGATCATAAATCTTTAACTTCACATTTTTACTTCATTACTTCCTGAATTTCTTAATTCTTTAATTCCCTCCAGCTCAAGAATGACTAATTAATTCAAAGAACCATAATAGCTAATCATTGGTTAAATAAATTTAAAAAGAGAATGTCTGTCTCTGGAGATACCACTGCTCCTTTTAATTAAAATTACCATTTTATGATGTAATGTAAATAAAAGTTATTGTATTCTTCTGCTCCAAGAACATATTATCTCTTCTATTTACCCCTAGAGATCAGTCAAGCTTTAAAGTGCCAAGAAAATTGTTTGCAGCACGGAAGATAATTTTAGTGAATAGTAATTTTTATCCATTTTAATGCAGTATTTTATGAACCAATTCTGAAGCACTGTATGTCTAAAATGGTGATGGACACAAATTGTTAAATTATTACAGCAATGTCATCTAGACTGTAGCTATCCAAGAGAAAAGCTTCATAGACATTCAATGGAAATGAATAGTATGAACTCTTCAAAACAGATATTTTACTTCAACACAGAAATAAACATAGGTAAAAGTACATTATTTTTAGGAGCCAATCCTCCAATAACTGCTGTGGTTGTTTATGTGATCTTATAGAAATGATAAACCCTATTAATATGTAGATAAAATAAACAAATAATTAATAATTTCTCACATTACGAGCAGAGGGCCAAGTTTTTCATGCACAACCACAGTTGTACAGATAAATACATATACATAGAACTTTACAGACCTTTTAGAAGTATGTGTGTGCTACATGTATCTTAGTAGACTTTAAATACAAAATTAGGTTGCTGCCCAGAGATGACACCTGAAATTGTGTCTTGTCTGTATTTTTTTAAACAAAATATCTAACTCAGATTCACTACCTTCATTGTAAAAATCCTTATGAGAGCAGCACTTTACAATCTTCATCTCAAGTCAAGGTCAAAAAGGCTGGGAATAGAAACATAGATTCACCAAGCTAAGAACTATGTCATCTCTCTCTCCATTCAGATTTTGTAAATTTTACATCTCACTAAAATTCTGCTGTAAAATCATTATCTCTTGTGCAGTACTATCACAGTTAAAAATACAGACTTCATTTCTGAAGGATATATGATCATTATTATAACAGCTTGAAGAGTTACCAACAACAGTATGTCGAAAATTCCAGCTCTGATACTGTAAATTGCTGTGATATGTGACAGAACACAGCAAAAATGCCTCTCGAGACAGTGGCATTTCAAGGGATAAGAACGTGGGGAGAAAAAAGGTACAGTGACCAGGTTTGGAAATCTTAAATAAAATTATTGCATAAACAAAACTGCATGCTTGTTTTTTGTCAGTACACAGGTCTGGCCCACAACTTGAACTAGATAAGCTTGTTATGCAAATGACGTTAGTGTCAGGAAGGAGGTAGATAATGAAATTACTCAAAAGCTAACAACTCATCACAAGGGTGACAGAAACATCAGGCAAGGTCCTAACATATGGATAAAAGGCAGTATGGAATTTATACAATCATTGCTTTTAATTTATCATAACTAGGCAGTCACAAGATGGGCATCAACTAATGCATAACTAATGCATATAAATGAGCCAATTACCAGTAATGGCTAAAAGGTTTGCAGTTGTGTGTTCCAATGTTTCATTATTTAAATTTTTCTAGAAAATCCACTAATGTAAATCCAAGCCTCCATAAAAACATCTCATCATATCTGTATCAACAACTTTACTAACACGTGCCCAAGAATCAATGTCACAGGGAATTCCACTTCAGTATTCTTTCAGCAGCAGCTATAACATATTTATTACAAGAGTTGCATTTCTCCATATTAAGAGATTGCATATGGGCATATTTCCTTATTTCATTGTGTGCACTGATGTAAAAATAAAAAGTAAGATTTGAGAACCTGGAAAACCTCAAAAGATTAGAATAAAAACAAATTTAGCCACAAAGTAACAATATCAGACTTGTTTTATGAACAGTGCATGCTGAACTAAAGGACTGAACAAACGTTATGTTAAACTGAGTTTTTGTATTGTTCTTGAGCTCAGTGAGGAGTTCTATAAGGGAAGATACCAAGAAAGAAAAACTGACAGAATCACAAAATTACAGAATCACAGAATACCTAACAACACTGAAGGAAGGTTAATGCACAACATTTCTGAGACAGGAATGCAATCATACTTCTCAGGTGCAGTGGCTTTCTAAAGCACAAGTGGACCAGTGCAAGTGGACCTCAGCACCACTGCTAGAGTCCCTCAGAATATAGACTATGGGTTTTGAATATGATAAATCAAATATTTTTCTATAACAGAATGAAATTCATCCCCCATCTGGTGTCCTTGTAATTAAATACAAAATCTGCCATAGGTCACAATTTACACTGCTGTGTAAACAAGGACAAGCATTGTGGAGAACCTGAACTTCGGTCAATCTGCTCTTCAGGAAGGTACTTCTACTACCTACACTGGAAGAGATTCTGAGTTACACTGCAGTAATAATTTTAACAGCCTTCCTCTAAAAGCCAAACATTACACTGTACCGTTACCTTCCTGCCTGGTTAAAGATCAACATAGTAAATAACAGAATTTTTTGTGGATTATTAATAAAATTTGCATTAGTCTTTCTATTTTTAACTTTTCCTAAAATGGAAAGACACTACTACACAACTAGCTGAAAAAAAAGTATCAGGTAGGGATATTGTGCTCTACTAGTAACTACATATATCAAGCAACAGAACAGACTCAAAATGCAGATGTGCATATTTTCAAACCTATCTTGAAAAGTCAGTACTGAGGAGCAGTGTTCAAATATTTGGGTATTTGATCAGTGTAAACTTCCTAAGCGTTTTATAATACTATTCCCCACACTACATACACAGTTTGGGCTGTAAAGGTCCCAGTGAAATACTGAAGAATACTAGAAATCACTCAAAAAAGATGCTGTAAGATTTTGGAATATAATGCTAGCAACTGCTAAATCGTGATTTCCAAGTTTCACTGTAAAAAGCAAAACAAAAGCATGTTTGGTGACAGCTGTTTCCATTATGCCCTTGGTACAATTGGTGCTCAATTACAGACCCAATACATACATACAATCTCCTGAACACTAATAAATTGGGAAAAAGGCCATTATGTTCTTTCTCATCTTTCAAATTCTTATTTTAAAATGAGCAGCAGACTTATCACTAATCCTTTTTAGTATTTCATGCAAAATTTCACCGCAAAACCATCAAGGAAATCAGATGTTTTTATAAATCTGCTCTAGGTTCATCAAAATTAACAAGCAAATTAACTAAGGAGTCCAGAGAAGCTGTAAAGAGGGTACAAAAGAAGATCAAATTGTGCTGTGTAGCCATCAAAAAGTGAAGCATGATCTAGAGTCTATGAAAACTGAAGTCAAAAACATGCAAAAGCAACAACTCCATTAACAAATTTTGTTTTCAGATTGAAACAGAGGTGTTGCTGAATAAACCGCTTTTATAAGAAAATAAAACTCACTGTGAAATGAAATGGTTGAATCCTCTGCACCATTTTTCAGGATGTAGCAAAGTAGGAGGAGGATTTCTGAAAAACAAAGTTTTGGGGTTTAAAATGTTGATGTTTACTGGAATTATCTCACAGGTAGTCATCAAAGATGATACTGGTTCCACTAGGGAGAAAACAGTGATTGAGAAAATAATAGTCAAATTGTCTATGTGTCCCCTTCAGATGCCTGTTGGGGGTTTTTTGCTGCTGCTTATTCACTGACAGTTCTCTTTCCATGTTCTCTTTTTATGTCAATACATTTGAAGCTGGTAATCAGTATAACTCAAAGTACTTCCCAACATGTCCCTTTCAATTCAGCCAGACTGAAAATGCAGTGTTAACCTAGCCATCACACCACTTCAGCCTTCTAATCCAGGTCACTGGTTCTTCTCAAAACTTTTAAAGTATGGATATCACAAGAACTACTAAACTGTAAACAATCAGTAGGATTTTCAGCCTGTGTTTCAATCTATATTCAGTTTGGATGACACTGTAAACTCTAAAATTGATAAAAATAGATGTTATTTTCAAGATCACATTTAGCATATAGTATTTTTACATTACATAGCAAGGTGGCATTCCTAAGAATAAATTTATCAACTCTGATCAGTTCCACATTAGTTGGCATATAATTCCGTTCCCTCCTAATTGTTACTGTTACAGTCTGATTTCATAAACTCAAAAAGCAAGACTATAGGTCCTATTAAGTGAACCGAATTTTAAGTACCTCAAATTTAAGTGAGCCAACTTACAGCAAAAATTTTCATAAGAACACTATATTATACTATGTTATCCTCCAGAAGTTTCCTCTGCAACTTAAAATTTGCAAAGTACTGAAGCCTCGTTTAACCTTTTAAGATTAAACATGTATTTGATGAAACCTTAAAGAGTTATCTTTTGCTGCATTTCAGAGTGACGCATTTCTGAACTGGTAGAGAAAAAAAAATCACAGTAAGACTTATTCTACAACAGTCACACACAACAATATTCTGGATTGTATTATGAATCACCTCATTTATACTGTGGCCACATTCCACAGCATAACATTGCTTGGAAACATCTCACAAAACAAAAAGGCAAATAGCATAAACAACATTAATTAGTGCTGATCTATTCAAGAGTCTTGAATTTTTCATGCATATTCATTCAAAGAGTAGTTTCATTTAACAATTACTCTAAAAAAATACAAGAAAAACAATAGTTCTGTAATAGACGGACCACTTTTGTTCATCTGTATCTCTTCAAAACAAAAGCAGCCATCAAATTACACTGCAGGCTGATGCATTTGCTGACATGAGTTTATTATTACTTTTCTCTTTTGCTATAGAAGACTAGGGGAATACAATTTTCTTCATGAAGAGAAGAAATCCAAAATGTTTGAGAGGTGCATCACTTATCAAATTCATCATTAGGGGAAAAAAAAATATGACTGGTTATTTTTAATGATAATAACATTTCAGGGTTGCCTCCCCTTTACCAGGCTCATATGTCCATGCACACCACAGAATCTGATTTTTACAAGCGTTATTTAAAAAAAAAATAAATTAAAAAGTTGACATCTTTTCAGAAAAACAAATAATCTTGTATCAAAGAAAGGTAAACTTTAGAAACATCTTTCTCTATGATGAAAATGGTTCAATGGTTATCACTTTAAGCATCCCACATACATGACCTCTACAAATATCTTTAAGGAACAGACAGCTGGGGTTAGTATATGTTATTAGTCTTTATGTTGCAGGAACAATACACTATCTGACATTTTGGTTTCTGACAAGTTCAACTTTTATTTTAATGAGAAGTACAGTGTATTCCATTCTTTAGAATGAATGTTTACTGTGAAGTTTGGAATTTCACTGCAAAGTAATTTGCTTTTCCCAAAGCTGTTACTGCTCATGAAATACACAGTTTTGTCTTTTCTGCTCACACTGTTCTTAAAGTCTTTCCATGGTGGTAACAATGGTTCTTACAAAAAAACATACGGTTTGGCAGCTTTACTAACAATCTTCCAAGGAATGTTCTGGAGAAAAAGACACAGAGATACTTTACATTCGTTGCAGATGTTATGATGGAAATGGGTGGGATTTCATAATGGAAGAATAGATCAGCAGAGCAGATGTCATTCAGGAAATACATTTGGTAATTTGCAGTTTAATGATTAATGGAGAAAGTCATGTTTTTAACCATGCAGAACAAGCTTTGTCTCAACATACGAAGCTCTCAATGATGGCTACTCCCTTAGAGGAGGCTGAGCCAAATCAACACAACCAAGGAATTTGTAACTCCACAAGATGTTTTCTTGAGCTTGATACTTTTGTATATGTTTATAGAAGATACTATGTTATTCTTAGTACTTTCGTAATAAAACCATAAAACTAGTGAGCCTCTGTACTTAGGCCATTAAACTGTTGCTTTTCCGGTTCCCCAACCATAAAATTGAGCTGAAAAAAAACCCAGAACCTTAATTCCTTAACATCTGTAAATTACATAGGTTCACCTTAGTGAAAAATGTTACCTTAACTAAAAAGTAAAAAATCAGCTTATCCTTTTCCAGCATCATGTCTATAAATGATTTCCAGAAAGGAGCCTAAGACTGTCAGCTTCCTACCTTCGCTTTGTCCAAGACACAAGAAACTGTTTCACAGACATAGCAGAAAACACTACTGTTGCATGGCACCTCCAGAGGTGGATTTTTGCAGTAAAGACTCAAAGTCTAGTTCTAGGGTAACGGGAAAAAGCACCTATGCAAAGGTAACTAATTTTTTTATCTTTAAGCACACGAAGTCTTTTGCAGTTTGAAATTAAAAATCCATTAAGATACCTGTAATTCATATCCTGATTGATATCATATTAAAGAGAAAATATAAAACAACTCACATATATCATCACATGCTAAACCACAAAGAAACAACACTTGCCTGACCACTTCAGCTCAAGGATCAAACTAGGGCCATTTGCAATTCCAGACTCTGTTAATTCCAACACATAGAGTCCTACAACTTTCGTATACTTGCGGCAGCCAATATCACTGCATTTTGCCAACACCCAGCTGTTTCTGCAGCACTCAAAACTGAAAAGCTATCTCTTGTTAACCTGCTGACATGATTTTTTCTACTTATTTTCATAGAAAATCAGAAAATACTGCATGCAACCTTTCAGTCATCCTTGTCACATGTGTAAGCTGAAGGACAATATAGTCATATTTTCTATCACAAGTGATGGAAATTGTGAGAAGTAGATAGGAATGTTATTGGAAAAAGCAGCTATAACTGAGCTTGTCTTTTGATAATGTCCTCTTTTGATGCAAGATGAGTAGTGAAACATTTATTTCCCAACTTCATGTCTTTTTTTTCTTTAGTTCTTTCTATAAATCTTAATTAGTCATAGAACTACATGCTCTATTTCCTTAGGCAGATGCATTGCCCTTGTGAAGAGGTTTTCTATAATTGTTCGAGGGTCATTCCCTGTTTTTCACTGGGAGTTTTGCTTCACTAAGAAATGCAGGGTTGAGACTGTAAAAGATACTCCATACAGGAGAACAATGTTCCCTAGAACATGAAGGCATTAGCAAGCTTATCAAGCAAGAACTGCTGCTCAGCTCTGACTGATACACACACAGTTGTATGCTGGAAATATTTTAATCAGGAGAGATTTATAAATTCTCCATCATTCAACCTGCCTCCAAAGTCACAGCTGGTGAAACAAAATCAGTCATTAAAACAAATCTTAGTTACATAATGTTTTAGTCCATACAAACAGAAAGAAAATGGATGAAAAAGTATTGCAAAGTGTTCTGCTTGGGAACATCTGGATTATCTTTGACTTTTTCCCCTGAACACTGCATTTTGCAGGCCACTGGTTTCAGTCAGATTTGACAGTTGCAAGGTTTCATTAGCTTTTTCCAAAACCTGACAAGGCAGCATTTATTTCTGTCATTTACTTTTCAGTTTCCAGTTTCACTTTCTGGCTTCACTGAGACAGAAACAAGTGTGTTGTTTCAGAAATATTTTGGGGCTGGAGGTGAAAACACAGCTTTGCATTCCAGTGGTCAAGCTTCAAAACAAAAATTTAGCATACTCAACTTACAATTATGCTTTCTTATTTCATTTATTTGCAGAAGTTTTAAAGGCATTAGCAATTACAGCAATTGAAACAGGGGAAGTAATACTAAAGATTTTTATTTATAACCAGTTCATATCTTTAGTTAAATGTAGTAGTTTGCTTTTCTATTAAAATAACTGCTCTGTGAATTTGCAAAGCACGAGAATGTCAGTTGCCAAAGAAATAAAAATGGGACAGCAATACTTCTGTGCCTGACTGAACTACATATGGTGGTGTCTAGACACTACACTTCTGTAAATGGAATATTAAAATACTGCAATTGCACAGCATATTTGTAGAAATGTAACAGAAAGTAAAATATCTCTTTATATCTGAAAGTGAAAATCCCATAGAAAGTTCCGAACTGTATGCGTTTCAAATTCCTACTGTACATCAGCCAGTTTCAGAGGCCTGAGTAGGTCACCTCTCTGAAGGCACTGCCCAGTGAAGCATAACCACTCTTGGAAAGGTAAAAGTCGGCTCACAGAAGGCTTAGAGGGATGCTACAAACTTTTTCTTTTAAGAAGTGTAGGAAAATTGCCAAGGGAAGAACTAGACAATTTGGAGTCTGACATGGAACATGCTATCATAGTTCTGTGCTCCTGCTGAGACCTCCCTCTGCCCAGAATGGCAAAGCAGAGTAAAGACCCTGTCCATACCACAGTCACTCTGCTATTAGGCTTCATATAGCCCTGAACATAAAGTAACACAGGGTACCTGTGATTTTTCCACTCGCTGACACATGCTTTTTTGGGGCCCTCTTTGCATTAAGAATAAAATGTTTTTACTCCATTGTTTTTACCCCACAAAAAGGACTTGCTTCATAGAACCACAGAAGTGGCTTTGCCACTTTCACTTCTTTATTTTCTTTTTACAATTTAGCTCTTATTTTCAAAGATGAAGACACCTTCCTATCCTTCCATTTCACAGAGGAGAGTACTTTCTTAGTTGAGGCTCTACAAATACAAATAAACTTTAGAGTAATGCCATAAAGAAGTTTATTATCATATGATTGATATGGCTGGTGCTGAACATGCAATTCAACCATTACCCTTGGCAAAAGCAAGCACTTAAACCCTGTATTTTCAACAGGAAACAAGAACTACACCTTCTTTGTACTTTATGACTCAGACCTTATTTACCATTTTCAATTTTGGATTGTATGAACTGGTATTATTCTGATAGCTCTGCCAGTCTAGTTCAGAAATGAAGACTTACAAAGTGAATACATTAGTTCATAACGTCATATTTCCAAAGGACCATTAGGAGGACCATTTTAAATATTCTGAAGTAATAGAGTGAATAAATGCTGAAGTATAAAGAAATGTACAAAACGCGTAAGGAAAAAGAATTATCATTTAAGGTAATATGCCTTCTGAGGAAGGACTGTATGTGGAATAGAATCTATTTGTTCCTTCTATTCCATCCAATAAGCTTTATTCTAAAGCACTTTAATTTTTGTCTGCTTTTAAAAAAAAAACTTGTATGGCTTATGAATTCCCATAGATTGTAACTGGAGTAAAGACCAATAAACACAGTATGATAAATATGAAAAATGCATTCATTACCAAAAAAGTCCCATGACAGTAATTTGAATAAGGTCTCATTTATGCAGAACTAAATGACAATAATATCAATAAGACTGTATCCCAATAAACCTGTAAAGATGCTAATTTAAAATTCATGTGTCTCTTGAAACAACTGGAGACAGGCAGTGGAAAATACCCGTGGAAAAATATTGACTCACATAACCTAGGGAATCTAGGAAAGAATGAAAGTAGTTAAAATAAATTTAAGGTAAGAACCACTAATGGTCCACGTAATGTGTAGGAAAGCAAGCAGTGATGCAATGAAAGACAAAAGAAAACCCCTACAAAGCTGATATATTAAACATCATAAAACACGTGAAAATCAAGAGGGATGTTTTGGGGGTTTTTAATGCAAGATTTAACCAACACCTCATGTTGAATATTCTAAGGTAAGTTTTGTAAAGAAGCATCTCCTGGATAAGTTAACACATCCAGAGAAAATGAAGAGTTGAAAGAAGCAAACCAGACATAGGACAAGGGAGTGTTCTGAAGGTAGGAAGCAACATCTTGGCAAAAGAGGAGACAAAACAATGCCAAGATTCTGAGAAATATCAAAGGGGTAACACATTGAGAAGAGCAAAAAGTAAAACTGAGAGACAAAAAGGATGATGAAGACAAGCAAACAAAAATTCCCAGAGGCAAAAACAGGACAGAGAAGTAAAAATATATTTACAATAAAAAGAGAGGATATAATATGGAACGCAATTCTTCCTTCCTTCCTGAATTTCGTCTCAGTAATTAATTACGAGGAACTAAGGTGATTATACACTTGTTGACATGACATGAGCACTCAATTTTAAATAACACGTAGAATGGCTAAACAGAAGAAAATTACACTTCCATCAACTCACATCTCTGCTTCTGTTCCACTATAAGATGTTTTCTGTTCTTTTTGTGTCCCCAGACAGTTCAGGCAGATGCTGCTTCTAAAAGTCTGATGTGTTTGCATGCTGGCAATAGATCATGGATCATCAACTCTCCCAACGAGTCTATCTTATTGTAATTCAGAACATCTTTACCCAGCACTTGTACTAATATGTGTACAGTCATGTAACAGGGAATCTGAAATAACTATGTTTGAAAAGAAGAAACCTAGAAGTTACACTTTGGCTAATTTAACCAAACTAAACTGCATAAAGTCAAATCACTTCAGTCAGCCAGGGTAGAAAGAAGGAAGCTGTTTACTACCATTTTTTTTCCTAATGCTCTCAGAGACTGTTGTGCTGGAAGCCAAAGTACAGATATCAACATTCTCAGATGGAGAAATATTCCTTTCCCCTGCCACTCTCCAAACTACTGAAGAAAGGTTTGCACGGAAAAATAAAGTAAGTACTTCCTTTCCAAGAGTTGTTTAGTTTGTTCTCACAGACGTATCTTTAAATATTTTTCTGTAAATACTGATTTCATTCATTGGATCTTACTTTCATTTGCCAAGCAGCTTAAAATGCCAGTCCTTAATAGCTTATACTCTTAGAGATAACCAGGGCTATGCTCTAACTTTCTTTTGGGTATACTATAAAAATATTGACATTTTTTCAATACCGCAAATATAATCTTCTGTAAAAATAATTACACCTGCCCTAGAAAATTCACTTGGTTTTGATTGGTTTTACCAGTTTCTTTTTTTAGTCTCCAAACCTAGTTTTATACCTTTTGTGTGCTTTCAATGCAAGTTTTCAAGGGTTACGAACAAGAGGGGAAAAATTAGTCTAGCAATTGTTTATTCAGACTGGGAAAGTAAGTAAATTATGCTGCTTACTATTTGAATTCCTCCTTAAAAACCTGCATGAGTGAAGTGAACCTTTTTCCCACAGCACAGACTATACAAGCTGGAAGGGACCTACTCTGGGTCTCTACTCCAAAGCCAGGTCAGCTTTGAGTTTAGCTCAGGTTTGTCATTTACTCAGGTCTTCACGCTTCAAATTCAATGGCAGTGAATCTTCAATAATGATTCTTAAGTCATCATGAAAGTCAGCACTTTGAAAACCACCCCTTGAACGGCCTGTTTTGTACCCCTATGTGCCCAAGATCATTTGGCACCATACATTAATACTGAATCTGATCACAGAACCAACTAACGGACCATTTCACCATACTTTCATTATTATTTCCCACTTGCCTCCTCCTTTTTAACCTTCTTCTCCACTCTGTGCATGCTGTTTCTTCAGACAGCACTACTGTAACCTTTGGAAACCTAGCATGGCACGGTAATTTCATCTGACTACATTGCAGTTTGTTCATATGTCAAACGTGATCTCTTTGCACAGAATGCATAACCTACTGTTGCGCCTGAGAGTTTTTTCTCGACCTCACAAAAGTCACAAAAACTTACACCTACTGTAGGAACTCTTGAAAGTAGTAACAGTAGTAACAGAACAGATGTAACAGAAATCTAAATGGCCTTTCATTATCATAAAACAAACCCACTGAAATAATTATTAACTCCTTGAATACTTTAATTGTAAAGATTTATAACCAATGTCTACTCCAATAAATATTTTCTTAAAAAACTTTACAAGTTCTTACTTATGACTACATCTGTGATAGGAGAGAAATACAAGACACTAATTGTTAATAGCAAATGTGCAGATATATGTAACGCATTATTACTGCACTAATCATGAGTAATGATTAAATACACTGCATAAAATTTTAACATAAATCAAACTGAAAACTGCAATAAGCAAATCAATAACTTTCAAAGAACAGCTCCTTTTTAACAAATATTTTTGCAAATAGTGTGATTACTTGTTATTGCATATTTCTGGAAATAATTTGAGAGCAAAGCACACAGGCATTTGGTGACTTTTTATTACCAAAAAAAAGATAATTACAATCTGCTAGAATGTGGCTAGTCTCTAAACAGTTCACTTTCTATTTCTTCTGCTTCTATCAGTCAGTGAATTAATTCCTTTACAAATACAAACATCAATATTCTATTTCTCAGAAAGGCATCTGTTTTTCAATTACATCCCATGAAAAGTCTCTGGTTCTGTGAAACATACAAGGTGCCTTATTCCCTCTAAAACATTAAACTATGTGAAGGGATTATCTTTTTTCCAAGCAAAAAAGCTAATCTGGTTTACTTTGCCCAGTTCATTATCAGTGATGTGGCCTACTGAACTCCAGGAATAACCATAGGTTATAAAGTTTGGTTTGGAACTTCACAAGGATAATGGCTTAAAATGCAGTTTCACTTCTTCAGGACTGCACTCCAAACAAGAACAGACTTTTTTTGCTTTCCTTCACACATCACTTTCTAACTTGTATCTCACACCAATTGTCCTGCAAAGTCATAAGCCAAAGGCATAACAACTCAACAGAACACAGGTGTGTATTTTGCATAAATAACACACAATGTATGTGCAGCAATCTAGGGATAAAGATGTATGCAAAAAAAGGAAATGTTTGACAAAGTGAGACATCACAGGTAAAATATGGAAGTATTATGACTGCAGATTTGTAGCACTGGTATGGCTTTCACCTGAGATAGTGCTCCAGACTTCAAAATAGCAACTTTTTTTGCACTCTCCCCTTTTTCCTTCATGACTGATGGATAAGCTTTATCACCATTTCATATAAAATACTTCCCACTAAAATTTGGTCACAGACAAATGAGAGACTGTATGGTCTGAGTATCCTGCCTGTCAGCACTACGGCTCTGACATCACGTAACTTTCCCCATCTCAAAGCAATTATAAAGAGGATGACAGGTTTTTCTGCTATGCAACAAAGCTTTAATTGAAACATTGACTTCTCCAAAACGCACTGCAGAGAATATCCACCTTTCTGGATTAAGCATGAAGATGGATATCGTGCTAGGCCATTCCTGACTGGCACAACTACAAGGTAAGGTAGGCTGACAAAGGATGTTTTATAGCCAGAAAGTCAAAGGGTCATCCAGTATAATCCTCTGGCAGCACTGAATGCAAGTATCTTATGCACCTGGCCTTTAATGCAGAGTTTCCCCCGAGGAAGTTAGATGTGGGAACATGTGTCCTCAACTGTGGGTAAACCCCCACGTAGTGCAATTTGGAGCCTTTGTATGCAGTTGCAATACTTGGTATTTGTGGCCAGCAAAAGGAAATCGATGAAGAAATAGATTTTTACTTCTTTCCAGTATTTAGAGAATTTAGCAGAGTAACTAAGGCTTTATTTGCCTGCAGCTGTTTCTGAGAAGAAGAGGGAAAAAAGGAAAGGAAAAAAACCCCATGTGTTTACACAATTTAAATCCTGAAGGATCATTTTAAAAGGGAAGCAGAATGCAATTTTAATAGACCCTAAATAGCCTGCTTCATGCATGCTCACTTAATACCAGACCACAACATTCTTAAAATTTCAAGCAGGGAAACCTGCTCTGGTTACCTTGGTGATAAACGAAAGACAAAATTGCACATAATTGTTGCTGATGTCACTGCTCCCAATTGTTTCCAAGGTTACAGAGTACCTCAAATAATTGTGATGTTTCATTTGTAGACTGTATTGGAAGCCCATTTTCTGTTCTCGGTAAATTGTTTAGTGCTGCAGGTAATCTATCTAAACCTTATCTATTAAGGCATCAGCAGCCTCTCAGCAACCTTTAGTAATGATGTAGATTTATATGTTGAAAATGTAGCTACCTAGTTCTTTACTGAGCAATTTGACTCCTAGATTATCTCAATTATTTTTGTCCTAAGACTCTATCTCCATAACAAAGTATATTAATCAATCATATAAAAACATCTGAACACTAAATGTCTTACTGCAAAGTAATATTACATGTGAACTATCTACCTGGAAGGAGGCTGTTTTCTGGGCTGAATGGTGGAAAATTGCCTGATAACTATTTATAACTGACTGATTTTCTCACCATCTTCAAACTCATTTTAGATGCAGAGCACAAGTATTTTGCTGCACTAAAAAAAAAATCAGCTATGCTACATCTTCTCCATTGCAACCTCCAATTTACTGTGCACCATATCATGAATCTCCTTAAAAATCATTGCATACTTTATGTAAGGATTATTCTGTTACCTGGACAGAATTACTGCCTAAGAACAACTACAGACAATGCTGTTAATTGCTGTAGTTCATTCAAGAAACAGGGAACAGTTTTGAAAATACACTAAAACCAATGTATTTTTTGTCTACAATAATAAAAGCAAGACTTTGCAGGTCAGCTATGTCCCCTAAATCTAACTAAACATAGCTTAATATTTCAAATCCTCACTTCTGAAGGAGACAACAATAGATGTCCATCTACCAACTCTCCTCCCAGTGGATGTGCCTTTCATCACATGACTGCTCTCAGACTGCAGGGCTTGACCTTGTCAGCATGAAATTTTCCACTAGAGCAAAACAAAATGGCACTCACAGTATCTTAGCAGTCTGATATTACTTATGCAATGGATTTTGAGAAGTAATAATTTACTTTATAAACTGGATGACTAAAACCGTTTATGTGCATTTAATGCATGAAATGAACTGCATATGGAGCCACTAAAAACATCTGTTAGGCATCTCAGCTTCTACCTAGGGTTCAGAGGCAGCTAGAGTGCAGCACAGAGAATAACAGAGTATCAGAAGTGATTCTTTTTATTTGTTCAGAAAATGGTTGAGAGCTGAGCATGTTTGTTTTCATGATTATTCATTTGAGTTTCCTGATGAATTCATTTCAGCTGCATACATTTTAGCTCTTCTGTGTGTGATTCCCATGAACGTTCTAGCAACAACTATGCTGAGTGTTTGCTGAAACAGTCTGTTTTAAATTATCACCAAAGAATACCCTTCTATTCATGAGAATGCCAGTTGGAGGAGACACTCTTAATGAATCAAAAACCAGAAACATACTGTGCAAGCAAAGTCCTCCCTAACAGCTGAAACAGTAAATGCTTACAACAGTCTATTCAACAGCAAGCCACAGAACATGAATTAGAATTACTTGCTGAAATTAGGTTATGTATACATATGAACAAAGAATGCATCTGAAAAATCAAATTCTCTCTGTACACAATTTACAAAAAGGAAGAGAAAGACAAAATCAATGAAAAACAGTGATGTAATTGTAGATAAGATATATGACAACTGACTGGTTAAGGAAAGGGAATTTGCACTAAGATGATTTAATTTTAGAGCTGTAGTATATTAAAATATTTATAAAATTTTGCCCCTTTATCAAATATATTAAAATGTCACAAGATAAATGGAGAACAGAGTCCATTTTGCTATGATATGGCTACTAACTGCATACACTTCAATTTCCAGATCTACTTCCAGAATTAAAAGACTAGTTATACATGCACACTTGATACAGTCTTAGACACAAATAGCACTCTGCTTTTTAAACATAGATGATATGATGAAGGTAACAGTACTACAAGCTACTCATTACTCAGTTCAATCCTGGCACAAATTTATTTAAGTCTGATATTCAAACCTTAGGATGCATTTGACTTTTATCAATTCATATATCTGTTAGGAATGAATTAATAATGAGTAAGTCCTATACATCCTTATAAGGGCAGAGCCCCTGCCCAGGTGTCTTTTGGCACTGCTGCAAACTGTGAGATGATGTGACAGCAGGAATATAAGAATATCTTGTACTCATCACAAAAATCCCCTTTCCCCGTGGACTTAACACATGCTTTGCCAGATCTTACAAACAAAATACCAGGACATTCATCCATTACTTGCAGAGTACTGCAGGGGTCAAAATGGTGCAGTCCCATTCAACAACTTCATTAATGATCTGGATGATAGGGCAAAGTTCACCCTCAGAGTGCACCCAAGTTTGTTCATGTTGCAACCTGTGAGGAGCAGCTGATGCACCAGAGAGTTGTGCTGCAATCCAGAAGGAAGGTACCTCAACAAGCTGCAGAAATGGCCAATAAAAACCTCAGAAGTTCAGCAAAGAGAAGTTCAAAGTCCTGGACCAGTGTTTTCTGGGGGCTGACCAGCAGGAAAGCAGCCTTGCACCAAAGGAACTGGGGATTCCAGTGGACACCAAGTTCAACATGAGCCAGCAATGTGCCCTTGCAGTAAAAAAGGTTGTTGGTATCCTGGGCTGCATTAGGAATGTTGCCAGCAGGCTGAGGAAGGTGATCCTTCCCCTGGTGAGGCCACATGTGGAGCACCACGTCCAGTTCTTGGTTGCCCAGTACCAGAGAGATACAAAGCTAC
>VXBA01000396.1:451-69786 GCA_013399895.1 Serilophus lunatus
GGGGGGGGCCACCGGGGTGCCCCCAAAGCCACGCTCCCGGGGCTGCTGCCCGCGTCAGGACCAGGGGACCCCGTGCCAGCCCCTTCCCCAGGCAGGACAGAGGCGGGGGGGGTCTGTAAATACCGGTGGGCCGGATTGAGGACCCGGGGGGGGCCATATCCAGCCCATGGGCCGTAGTTTGAGGACCCCTGGTCTAGAGGCTCCATGAAGATTGTTTCTGATCCTTCCAATAGGTAAGGACCTATATAACACTGTCCACCCACTTGTCCTAATTAAGAAAAATCCAATTACCACACAAAAGCATAAATTGTGGGCCTGTAAATACCATCCATCGTTCTTCTAGTACAACTGGCAATATGTTGCCAAACCATCTGTACAGCAAAGGATTCATTAAAATTTACTTGATAACTTCTGTACTAGTTTGTAGGACAGCAACTTGACTAAAAAGTATAAGCATTTGAAAACAAAGTCAGAATTACCTGTGTTCTCATTGTGTGAGTGACCATACTCAGAGGGTTTCTAGAACCTGAAGCAGACAGTTCTGCTCTAAATTCAGGGGAGCAGCCTTGCAGACCCGTCTCCTCCCTACAATCTCCTAAAGATGAAGTGGAAAAGCTCATGGAGAAGCAGAAATGTAGAACAGCACTGCAGAACACATAGAACCAGTAGAGCTGCTAGAGGCAGAACAGAGCAAACAAGTGGCTCATCCCTGGAGATAATGTGATACAACACCTTGGGAAAAATGAGATTCAATAGGACAGAAGCCATGGGAGGGAATAGATCTGCAACACTTAATTAAGATTCTGAGGTAGAGGCAGAGGTTGCCAGCATAATGAACACAAAAAACTCTTGAAAGAAGAAATAACAGTAGAAGAAGAGCTCCTCTTAAATAAAGCAAGCCTTACACTCCTTGCTACAGTGCAAACCAAATTCAGGGCTAGGAGCAGAACTGGACTTTCTTTCCTCTCTTACTCCCATCCCTGAAGCTCAAGAACACTGCAATTTGATGGTAAAATGATTCTGCATTGATCAAAAGAGTCTCCTGAAGAACTAGAGAAATTCAAATCTTTCTTACTTAGAACACAAAGAATAAAGTGCTGCCATCCCTGCCACAGATTACTCTAAGTAAGAAAATAATTAAAGTCTGTTTTACAAAACAGAGACTTCAAAGGTCAGGATTTTCTGGACACGCAGCTTTGACCACTGTGTGATTATCCTGAAAAGATTCACATCATGCCAAACAAACGTGTTCTCCTTGGTGTTACTAGACAAGTAGTCTCCAAAAGTAAGGTATGCTCATGTGCCGTGGGACTCACAAAGGACTGAGGCACTCAGCAAGATAAATAAAAGGCAAGAGAAAGATGCTTCAAACATCAAATTGTCATGTCTTGATCTACATAATGGACGAAAGTCATTCACCAATGACTCTAATCTCTTGTCTGCATAATTCAGTAGAAGCAAATAATACTTATCAATGTGATTTGTTAAGCTAATCTGTATTTTGCAATATTGATGGTAGATGCCATGCCTGTTTTACACAAGGATTAGTTTAGTTTCCTTTGCAGCCTTTAAAATTTGAGCACAATTCATTTCCTTTGAATACTACAAGTACATTTCATTGAACGGACTAAAAAAATACTTGTTAAAAAACAGCTTGTCCTACACACAGGATTCAGTCCTCCTAAATCTCAGCCAGTCCTTACCAAACCAAGGCACAAGTCCACAGACACAGAGGAGCCTGGGCAGGGTATAAGCAATTGATCAGGCCCTGTATGTCCCAGCCCCTGTATCATTTACACTCTTTATACTACATATAGTAATTCATCAGCAATCCCTACCTGTGTGCTGCTGCCTTTCAACAATGATCTCAGGAGAGTGACTGCAGGTCAGCTAGACAGAGGACTCTGAATTGATGGCTGCACCAGGCAACCTGTATCATAATTTGTCTTTCCTGGCAAGCACTAACTGTTCCTTTTCTGCTGAAGAAAATAGTCAGTAATGGAAATCCTGCCACCACCTTAATTATAACATCTCTAGCTTGATACCAGATTAATGAGTAGCTGTAGAATAACATTTTTAAAGTTTGACTAATGATGATGTAGGTAATGACTGAAGCATGAAGGCACCTGCACCTATGAAATGCTCAAGGTTTGGACTAATTTGTCCTATTACATCTACCATTGTGACAAAAAAAAATTGTGACTTGAGAATTAGAAAACTGAATTAAGATATTTTGTATCCTTATGATAACGTATGGGAAACCACTAGCATGTAAAAAATATTTTTAACGTGAAAAATGCTAAGTATGACATCTTACTAAGAAAATGCAAGTAGAGGATTTAGGACATAAACAACCGAACTTAAATGTTTCTGTGTAAACACTGAAATAAAGAGGAAGCTTTAGACAATACATTATAATTCTGTTTTACTTGTTTCATCAGCACCAGCTTCTGCCAAAAGATGAAAGCTTATCAGAAAAAAAGGTTTATACAGCAAAATGAAGATACACACACACCCCTCTCTGAAGTAAAACCAGAAAAAGATGACATTAAAAAGCTTTCCCATGTTCAAGGGACAAGTCCAGCAAAACTAAGGAAGATTAACTGCTCCAAATATATCTATGGTCAAGAATCAGTAAAGGAAGTAAACAGACACTTCCAGCTCATCTCTATGCATCATAAAACAAATTAAATTAAGTTTTTGTTCACTGTGTTGTGCAAAAAGTAATTTTGTCAGAGTCATTGAGATAAAGTCAGGCTGCTTCTCAATCACTGCACAAACAACATTTTTTCCTCAAAGGTTATCTTCCAAGGAGATTTAAAATACAAATATATGTGTATGAAGTTTATGCCTTTCATATATACAATGCTTACTTCAAATGTGTGCTGAGTTGCTAAATCCACCAATATTGTTGATATTGTTCTGGTTTATATTTTTTATCAAAACTAAAGCTGCAGGATTTTTCTCACTGACATAAGATAAGGGAAAAGTACCTTTTATGACTAGCTACTGGCAAGATTGAGAGACATCTCAGAAAAAAGAGCCAATAAAACTGCACATATAAATAGAAATGTTGTGTTTCATAAATATAATGGAAGAGCAGATATCAAGGTGATATTTACACCTCTTCAATAAAGTCTGAATACTAGAGGTGGAGACACTTTGAAGCTTTTAAAGCACCAACAATTACAAATTTTGCCATAATGACACCTTTTCTCCACTTTTAAAAGTTAGTTTATTCTTTATGTAGGTCCATTTCACATTTATGAATTCCACACCTTACTCTGACAAGCTTTAACATTTTAGGCATAGTAAGCAGGTTAAATAGTTGAACTTCTTTTGAAAACATGGCAACAGTAGACACAGAAACCCAACTTTGGTAGGATAAGGTTAACATCACCCATGAAAACACTCCAAATGCAGTATCAGGTGAATCTCATCCTGTATATTTGTTTATCAGTAATGGTTAGTCTTGCTACAGAACAGACAAAACCACTTAATTGTACAAATAATCTCAAGACCTTTAAAGTCTAAAAATTCATCACTTAAAAGTGAGGATTTTGAAGCACAGGCACAACTAAGCACACAGCACCTCAGAAATGTGATACTTTTTTTTTTCATGCAGACTGAAAGCAAGAGGTGTGCCTCCACTGCCAAAGCATCTTTAACAGCTGAAGATGGTGAATCCTTTGGGTAACACCAGCCTGAGTGAAATCAAGTATCACAGGCTTTGACCTTCAGTAATGTCTCTTCTCTAATTAAGAAAGCATGATGCTGGAAAGTGGGAGATACTGCTCAATTTTCAAGAAAAAGACAATTCTGGCTCTGTTTCCTGAGAGAGTAGGATTTTTGCACGTCTCTACATCTGGCAGAATACGCTCAACAAAAAACAGTGTTTGTAAGATAATTGGAATTTATAGTTATAAGCAAAGAGAAAAAGGTTAAAGACAATCAAGTGTGACACTGTGTCATCTATTCACAGTAATCTGTATCTACTCCCAGACTGAACCAACAACAATACCCCACAAATATACCCCTGTTAAAAACACAGGACAAAACTGCAGCAACACTGCATTTCCATCAGTTAATCACACCTGCTCTGTGGTGACCCAACTGGGATATGCAGGAGAGTATTTTAATTATAGACTGTTAACAAATTTAAAAAAATATTAAGTGAAAGTTTGACTTCCTAATTAAAAAATTTCATAGGCTTTGTTTTTAAAACATCTTCTGTTAACATGATTTTTCTCTCAATCAGCTTAAATAACTTAGCAGAAAATATCTTGGCCTATAACTGACATTCAATTCCAAAAGTCTTTTCTCCAACAGGCCACTTCCACTTTGGATTACATGCCTGTCATAGTCTGCCTTTGCCTTAACTAGAGCAGAGTACAATGCAATATAGATGATGGAATCTAAAGGTTAATAGCAAGATTTTCATAAGAACACTCTAATGCTTGAGATCTCTCTTATGGGACTTTGCATCTGCATTTAGAAATTAGAGCATTTAATCTAACAATTGTTTGCTGTAGGATCAATAATACTGGAAGTAGTAATGCACACATAATTTTTCTGGGTTTAGTTTTGCTGCTGTTTGTGGGTCTACTTTTAAAAGCTTCCAGTGGAAAGATGAAGAGACATGGTATTTGATCTGCAGAGAAAAGGAGCTGTAACATTCCTGAGGACCCAATTTCAGAAACTGAGCCCTGAAATCCCATCTCTGTGTTGGAATTCATGGCTCTATTTTTGTTTGTACAAAACTGTCATTATGCAGCTGAACAAACACAGAATTTGCAAGCACCACTTACAGATCCACTTTAAAACTAATGAAAAGGGTTTAACGTTATTTGGAACCCTTGATGTTGATTCACCTTAAAATTGGAGGATAATGCCTTTTAAATTGCAGAATTATGTTTTTGTGTATTCAGTCAATTCTGGAATTCACCAGATGATGGGAGTGCTGTCTAGATTTTCCCAGCTAACCACAAGTGATAGCTAGAATGTATCTCCAGAGGTTACCAAGAATTATTTCAACAATGATATTTAAATTTGTAACAGCTGAAAAGAAGCCTAAATATCTAGGTATTCCTCCTCATGATATCTTCTTCCCTTTCTACTCCCTCATCTCGCAGCATTCACAGTAGACAGAAAGAATATGCACTGCACCTGAATTAAGAGCAATTTCCTTACCATCAGAAGCAGAACAGGATACAGGTTTATATCATACTAGGAAAAAATTCCTCACAAAAAGGATTGTCATGCATTGGCAAAGGCTGTTCAGGAAAGTTGTGTAGTCACCATCCCTGGAAGTGTTCAGAAAACATATGGAATATGGCACCAGAGCTCATGGTTTAATAGTGAACACAGTGGTACTGGATTAACAGTTGGACTTGACCTTGGAGGTCTTTTCCAACCTTAGTTATTCTATGATTCTACATCTTTCAAAGCTGTTTAAAAGACAGGATTTTAAGGTCCTCAGTGACATCCTTTATCTAGATAAATTATTCATTCACAACATTAAAACTTCCTTAACAAGTGTGTCCCTGAGCATCCGCTAATGAAAATAAATACAACTAAATCACACAACCAGCTGAAAGCAAGTGCGATAGAATATCAGGAAAAATGAAACTATTAAAATACTAAAAAAGAGCCACAAACTGTACAATGCACAGCTCTCCATTCCGAGGACTTCACATGCAGTCATAACTGAGAGGAAAAGTAGAGGTCCTTCAGCCACATGCATATGGTACAGAAGAATGCAAGTGACTGGCAAGGTTTCTCTTGGCAATTCTGCAGCAAAATACCCTTTCATAAAATCAGTTATTTAATTTTTACCTTTTTATTAGGAGGGGCAAAAGCAGTTGCTCGCAAGTGATAGTGGTGTACTGCCAGAAACATTGTGTGTGAATTTAGTAAAGCCATTGCTTATGCAGACACAGTAAGTGCCAGCAAGACACAAACAAGGCAGAACATCAGATACATTTTAGCTTTAAATTGACACCCCTATTTTGCTCTGCACATTAATGCAATCATCATTGCAATTATGTTTCTCCAAGAGCCTAATACCTTGTTTTTATACAGAGCTGCTACTCCATCTCCTCAATTTATCTTCCTGGAAGGAGACTTGGAAATTCTCAAACCTCATAGCAGAAATCCCAGAGGGATTTTTGGAGTAAAAGCAATAAATACAGAAGAGGCAGAAGTGTCTGATGGAAAGGTGATATACAGTGTACTGAAGGAGTTTTTCTAGAGCCTCTTGTCTCTTTTGACTGACAAGCTAAAGAAAATTATAACACAGACAGACTTACCTTGAAATCAAAATTATCTGCTCAAGCAGAAGCAACATTTTTAGATCATGTGAACCTGTGAACTTGTGATTCCATATTTGCTTGTTACTGTTAGAAACTACATTATTAGCAAAAACAGCTGATTACTTTGACTTATTTCACAATAGTTATCATGTTGACTATTTCAATACACCTTAATTTTTAACAGCATGCTATGTCTTGACCTTCTCAAGACACATCAGGACAAAACTGAGGAAACAAGCTGCCATATTCCATGCAGTTTGTCTGGGGTCTTTTTTGGTTTTGTTTGTTTTTAACAAAATCCTCATCTACCTTTTGCTATAAAATCAGAAAGATGAGAAAAGCAGCCTAGACAGCAAAACAAGGAGCAGATGATCTGCTCTTTACAACCTGTAGAAACTGCTTATTATTTTCAGTCTGAACTTCATCTTTTGCACAATTAAATATTGAAAAATATCAGGTATTACTTAAACTAGATTCAGTATATCAAAATAAGCAGTATAGAATACTTTAGATAAGAATGTTAACCCATTTGCAGAGCAGTTCTTTTTCTAGAGGGTTGTTCCCCCTTCACTGGCAAACAAGGGTGCTCATAGCTTATTTCCAGAATTTTGTATAGGACAATGAGCACAGATTCCATATTAATTATACAAATGAGAAAAAACCTAAAACATGAGCCCATTCATTATTTACAGAACACATTTTCTGTTGTGTTGGAGTTTAGACCAGCTCCCAGACTTTCTGCCTTCTAGATTCCTGTCTGCTTAATCTTTTTTAAAGTACCAGTATTTATACTGCTTTGCCACACACTGGCACAAATTACATATCAATGCAGAGTGTGACACAAAAACATGGACTCTTACATGAGTAAGAAACAAGTCATGCTAAAAAGAATTTACAGTCAGAAGAGACTGTGGCAAAGGTTGATTAAAATACCAACCCCCCACTGGAAACTGAAACATTGCTATTCCGGTTTCCCCAGGCTCAAATGTTTATGAGAAGGACAAGCAGGCATGGAAGGTCTTCAGGAAGAGAACTGAGGGCTCTTAGGCAACCCTGGACCAAGTCTCTCTTCTGCAGTCAACGCAAAGGCATAACTACAGGAGTTTCTGCTCTGGAGTTTTACAAAAATAATTCAGTTGTAATCGGAGGAACGAACTCATGGAACATTTTCGTTCCCACTAGGCAGATGAATCTGTATGATTTGTATTCTCTGATTGTAAATGAGATTCTCACCCATCTTCACTGGATTTGATTGATGCAGCACATGAGGCCACTCAGAAAAATGATACAGTGTAGATCAAAGCATGAAAGATAATTTTCCCTGAAATGGATGCAGCTAAGGGTAAGTTACGGCTCTTTGTTTCACAGTTTATGGAACACAATTTCATTTAAAGCCTAAATCTGTCATTTCAGCATTGTTTATCAAAATGCATCCAATACCCTCTCCCCCTAGAAGAACAGTGTCAAGTCAAAGGCAGAAAATCAAACCAGTACAAAGACATTATTTCAAATATCTACACATAAAATAAACTATCTTATGATTTGCATAAATATTATCCACATATGATGCATTAGATGCAAGCAAAAAGTAATTCATCTGCAAGTTAAATATGTGGAGTAGTAAAAGGTACTGTAAAATTTATGACAGGAAGAGTACTTGATGTATTCCTAAAGATGCTATGAACTGCCTTCACCTGCTTGTACATCTATATTTCATCACTTTGTTTTATTTATGCAGGAGCTGAAGGATATTCCCAACAACGTTCATTTTTAACATTCCTTTTTCTTCAGTACCTGGGGTTTGGCTCACTGGCACTCCAGAAGTAGATTTTCCTTCAAAATTATTTCACTACCAAATTACTATGTGCAATATAATTAAAGCCACTCCATTTAGAGGGGGATGCTATTTGATTTTAATTTATTTTTTCATTACATAATATGAGGTTGGTTGGCTCAAAAGCAACATTACAAACATCCCTGGCACTCCCCTCGTCCCCCTCAACCCCAGTAAAATTTCTTTACCCCTTTAAGTGAATGCTTACAAACATAATAGGCTATAGAGAATTTGAGAGAGAAAAGGATAGTCATAAGAAAACACATGGGAAGAGGAGAGATAAACAAAAATAAAACAAAATTCAAGCTGTTCTATGCTAATGTTTTAAATTTATTTCTGTAAAGCTTCCCCTATAAATTCAATTATGAACACTCTTCTGGAAAGCAATGAAGTGTTATGTCAATCACTTCTGCCCTGATAGCACTGAGCTGGAAATCACATGCTAAATCTATCTTATGTTATACCTGTGGACCCTTGCATCCTTCGGTTACTTTTGTGCTCAAACTGTAGCTGTTCCACTAAAGCATACACAGGTCACAGACTAAAGATGATTGAAGTCACTCATGCTCTTTCCTAAATTCAAGATCCTCAGCTTCAGGAGATGCTTACATGGCTTGGCTGTGGTCAGGATGTTTCCGTGGCTGTTTGATTCGTTTGCCTTGGTGGCTGGCAGAATCATACCTCTAGTGGTATGATAATATATGATGTCATCACTCATTTTAGAGTTACATATAACAACACAATACCATCAAAGATGTGGTGATATGTGATCTGTCCTGCCAATCATAAAAAAAAGAAAAAACTATTCTTGACTGAAACATTAAAAGACAAAACAAACCCCATACAGAGCCACAAGAAACGCGAATACTGACTGTGTAAGAAAGTTTTGAAAGGAAAAAGACAAAAAAAAGAAAGAACTTTAGATTCACTAAAATACTGTGATTAGTATATTTGCAGACACTCATCCCCTACGGGGCAGTCAGCAAGTCAAGGTATTTAGGCAAGAAATACCAGAAAACGGGAATTTTTTTTTTAAGCACAATTCACCAATGGAAACAAATTCATGTTATTACCAAGCATAAAACTCCACACAAAGCTATAAAAGTAGGGCTTTTGTTCTGCTGCACAGGAGGAGAATCAGGGTTGCTTATTATCCTGTGAGAAATTCGTACAGGAATCCTGCAGGAGGTTTTGTTAACAATACACTACTTCAACTGTCAGCAAAGGGAGTTCATTTTATATTTCTGCTTAATAGGGTTTGTCAGATTTTATAACCAGCTAAACAAATTCATAAATAGCCATGGCTCATTCAGCTACTTAAACTAGACAAATTTTTCTTTGATTATTTATGTATTGCTATTAAACTAAGTCAAAACAAAATTAAAGCAAGATAACACCGGTGGACATATTTTCACCCTTCTGTCCTATGTCTGTTGATGAAAATATAAGCAATTTTTTTTCTGTGGACAGAAAATTGAAAGGCAGTCATACTTGCAGACATAACTTATTTTTGTCATGGAACTGCATCAGTTTGAAGCCTGGAGTGTTGGATTACGATACAGAATCCCTTACGACTTCAGTTAAAACTTTGTTCCTTCGTTACGTGCAACTTCTCACCCACAAGTGCAGCCCTGCTAGAACTCCCCTGGCAGGCAAGAGCAGTAAGAAGACTGAGCTACCTAGAAATGCCTGGTAGGATATTCTCCTCTGAGGCAACCCACTCCTGCAATGAAACAATAATCCTTCACAGTAGACAGTAGGTGCTTCAGCACAAATCCATGTGTTAATGCATCTCCTGCCCTCTATATTATTTAAAGTCTACTTCTGGCCCTTGAAATAAGTGGGCTTCTCGTTGCTCCCTTACCCCAAGCATGTCACAAAAAGGTGGAAGCTTTTTGGGGTCTATATAAAGTCTTGGAAAAAAAGTGCTTTCTTCTAACTGGAAAAGTGTTATGAATGCTTTTGATTCCTGAATATTTCAAATTGCAGATGAGTCCTATCTATTGAAATTGTCACTCCAGTGGTAAAAAAACTTAGTGTTTATTCATCTTCAACACATGATGGAAGTTTAGGTCCAAACTACCTTGCATGAATGTTAATATTGCTGTTCAGCTGGAGAGTCCACATATATTTGGTCTAAAGTCTCTGCTCTGTTTCACCCTACATACATACATCTGCATGCAGAGCATCAATTTATGAAGAATTTATCTGTCTTCATAAGTGCTTGAGCACTTTTATAAGTAATTATAAGTGTTCAAGCAAAACCTTAAGACATCAGGCTGTACTTGCCAGCATGAACATCTACATCACACCTGACAATATATGGGAGCCACTCCTGGGAAATCCAATGAACTAATTGAAACAAGCAGGCTGTCTTGAAAAGTATTTATTATTCATTGTGTCTCCATTAATATTGTATGGCTTAGAAGTGATCACATTGAAAAGGTTACTGTCAAATGAGAAAGGAATCTCTTTGTCAGTACAGGAAGGTCAACATCTACGACTAGGACTGAAGCAAGTAGTCAGTCATTTATATATAGCATGATGAAAAATGACAGAGCTGGAGACAGACCCACCACTACAGCTTCACTTTGAATTATTCAGTAATACTTTTGTTCTTCTCCATGGAATCTGACAATAGTTTGCGTATTTTTAAATTACCCTGATAAGTCAGTGGGAAATGTTCTACTCCTAAAAGTGCAGAATACAAATTGGAGCTGGATTTACTTAACTGCCCACAATAGATCATCCTGACATACTTTTCCCCTTAAGCAATCTGTGTTCCACTTTCAAGTATGTATCAGAAAAATGTTTTTATTTCAAGATAAAACACAAGACAAGAAAGAAAAGGAAGGGCCTAGCAGGAAACCTTTTTCATGTGTGCAAATGCACATATTAAAAAATAACTGAAGCAGCTTCATTTCTTACAGTAATTTCTCTGGTAGTACAAGATGACAACATGCCCTAATGACAGTAGATGAAACTGTTTAAAATGGGGAGATAAACTGGATGTCAGGAAAAACAGAAAAAATGCCCAACATCTTTATATCTTACTTACCATGATGAATCCCCAGAGTGATTCTACAACAGAAGTTAGTATTAAAGCAAACACATTATGTAGGGGAGTTTTCCCTTGTCCTAAAGGAACAGTAACTCCAACTGCTTGTGTTACTCAAGTCTGGAGGCTTGCTACTTCTATACATAGGATTTGGAGAAGAATTTGTTATCACACAGCAAATTAAAATCAAGTATGAGTTGCAGAATTCATCCTCACTTACCTGAAACCTTGAAAACTGGTAGATTAGCAAAATAAGTCTTTCTTCAAGAGTTCTGCAAAAAGGTACAAAAGCAAGCTCATCTTTCACAGCTCTTCCCCCAGACAGCCCCTAACAGAAAGGAAATATAAATAGGTGCAAGGGTTGTTGCTTTTAGGTGCTGTCTTTTTGATGGCTTTCCTTTGATGAAGGGGGGGTTATACAAGATGAGATGGAAGACATCATTCTCTTCAAAAAACTTTTATTATATTCTTCCCTAGGAGAACAATGGATGGTTTCCTTCTCTGTTAAAGGCACAGAAGTGCACAAAACTAACTACTTCTAACTACTTTCTTTCTAGAAGTAGAAATGGGGATGACAGCAACAGAGGATAGCCCCTTTCCTCCTGCTCAACCCCCACTGAGAATCATCCACACTACTCTGTTGGTGGTCCTGCAAATAACTGTGCCTTCCTTCCCCTGTTGAAGCTCCAGTTGAATCAAAATTAAGTTTCAGGACTCTACACAAAACACTTCTTCCTAGTCAGGGCAAAATAAAAGCTGTGAAGGATCTTTCCTAGGAGCATTGCAGCTCACATTAACTTCCAATAACCAGGACTACTGCGAGATGAAGTTGACATAACCTTGAGGGCACTGGGCTCAGTATGGTGATCCCTCCCTCTCCAATGTTCGTACCCCATGCTTCCTGCTTCCCACTGCACCACCTGCATGAATTATACAAGGCAGTTCCCAAGCTGGGAATTGACTCCTTTCACCTATACCAAATTTGTGAAATGAGTGTTGTCAATGGCGCATTCACTTTCAGCAATTCCCAGGAAAGACCAGTTTCATTAAATTTACATTCTGTAAAAGCAGAAAGCAGAGGGAGAGAAACTTAACATCTTTGAAAGGGATAACACCTAATCGACTAACTTTCTGATAATTAATTACAATGTTACCAGTTCTCTAATTGAAAAATGTTCAACGTATTCCCTAGAACCTTCCATTATTTTTTTGCATTACATTTATCATTGAAGGACACCTATTACAGATTACCCCTTTCAAACACAATCTTCCTGATAGAGTCAGGAGTGCTGGCAAGGTCAAATGCCCAGCTAAACCCCAATGAGAGCAGGCAAACAGTGAGTACTTGGTGAGATTTAGAAAATGACAAACGGATAAATGATGGCTTTCCAAATTTAAAGCAGAACACATGCAATGGAGTACTCAAGTCAATACTTCCCCATGAATAATGTATTGGTCCACATACAGCTTATTAGTTCTACACCATATTAAAGGAATTAAGTTAAACACACAAGCTTTAATTAGGATCTCTTTATACAAAATGCAGAAAAGCTTTTTTGTATTGGATATTCCATGTTCTCCTTTAATATTTTTGTGGGTTACAAACATTTTATTGCTTATTATTATATGTTATTATTTATAATATTGGCATTAAATATACAGATCACACTTAGTGTACTTCTCTTCAGATGAATAGATTTCATCACAACACAAATTCATAATCACCAGAACAGATAACAAATATTTTTTGTGAGTGTTATTTCTGTAAATGGTGCTTTACAGGAGCTGACTGTGTTTTGTCTCTTAACTGATAACTTTGGAGGTCAGGGAGAGGGGAATAGACTGCTCTAAAGTGTGTTCCATCACAGCCAGCAGAGTGCTGGCATCACTGACATTTGTTTCCTTTTTAATACCCACTTCATCATTTTGTCTGATCAATACAAATGGTCACATGGTGGTAGAATTACAAATATGAGATTTCATTCACCATGATACAGAGAAGTCACTGCAGAAACAGAAAAGTCTACAGCCACAGTTTAGGACATGCAGCATGTGGGAGCAGATGCGTATGATGAAGGATTATCTACTTTTAGACACGTAGCTAGTAAGGCAGAGCAAATGAGATCTTAAGGGAGTAGTTGGGGGATTGGAGCCCAAAATCAAATGAAGAGCTCAGGTCTAGCAGTCAGACAGGCCAGCATGTCCCTTCTGTGTCAGGGGCTGTCCAAGGCAGAACTCGGCTGAGAACCATTGCATAGTCAAACTAATGAAGAACTTCAGAGTCTTATCCTTAGTCTGACATCACCTGCTTGGATGAACAAAACCAGGCTGTATCTTCCAAGAAAATTACTGATCATCTTCACTGCTTTAAAATCATCCTTATCCACAGAAAGATTACTTTAGTGAGTCAGAAATTAATAGAGAGAAGCGAAAAGGCTTAAGTCACAGTAGACACAACCCTTGCAAAACCCTTTTGTTGGTGTCTCTGGCATTGCATGGATAAGGAACAGAACAAATCCTTTGGCTAGTTAAAGATCCTGGGGCCAAAAGTAGGGGAGGAGGAGAGGCAGTAAAACCCTGTTATTTTTATACTAGGAATAAAACAGTACCATCTATTTTACAGCTTCAACAGGGAGGCTATGCCCTGAATTTCTTGTAAATCCAAAATTTTTATTCACTAGAAGCTGAGGAATAAAGAACAGTTTCTCAAATAAAAGAGATGATATATAAAGCAGAAAAAGGAATATTCAAAAGTCCTAATGGGACTTCAGCTCTATATCAGTTATCCTCATGTCAGTAACCTTGCTGCTGCTTCCTTGAAGGTTGAAGGTTCAAACCTTGAAGGTGAAGGTTCAAAATTAGCTCTGGGATGCCTCCCTAAAGACAATCTCTTTCCCTTGCCTCTTCTGTTTGGGCAGAAGCAGCCCAGACCCAGTTCAGCCACAGCTAGTCAGCCTTGATGTGGGAAAATCCAAGTTTCACTACACTGCTGAAAAGCCCTGTGCTGACACGGTTGCAGGGAGGAAGATATTACTGGTAATTTCAGCAGTACTGTAAATATACTGCCAGTCAAGGTTCAGTCACCAACTGAGCTGTGCATGTGAGAAAAACAAGAGGAGAGAATCCATTTCCAGGATCCAGCAATAAAGGAAATCTTTGCGTCAAGAAGAGAGTTTGTGATTCCATTTCATCAAAATAATTTGTAAGTTTATTCCACCTATCTGTAGCCTTGTGCACTCTGTATCTGGCTATTGGAATTGAATTGGCATTCAGCATCTCCAGTATAAACCAGAAATCAGTGACACTATTGTTCTGGAGACATCCTACAAATAGGAAAGGTACTACAGGGTCATCTGGAAAATCACCATTTCCTTCCCCATACCATGGCAAGAGTGCAGGGAACTGCACATAACTGCAGAAAGAATATGGAAGTCTAGACTCTCATTTACCACTTCCTCACATCAAATATAGATTAGTTTCTTTAATTGCCACGTATAAATCCACAGCTGAAATGTTTGACTTCCTAGAACTAATTGTCTGTCAAGATGATGTTTTGCAGCCAAGTAGATAGCTTAATTGGATATTTAACTTAACTGCAGTCCTTTTTTCTTCATATTTCAAGTCTTATTCCTTAGTGTTTGCTGAATTATGGTTTCCGAACATATCTTTAGATTGCCTACCTTTAAGTGACTGTTCTGTTATTCTTGGAAAATAAACATGTTTCACAGTAGCTTCTAGCTCCCTGCCATTTCTCACATGATTTTCTCATATTAAAAAAAGAAAATGGGATGCAGGTCCCTTCAGGACATAAAACACAGACTGATTCTGCTTTCTTCAACCAGTTAGCATTTGGAAAATTATAAATATAATCTAGAAATAATCATTTACAGAGGAGAAGTTGCTGGCACTGAAGCAAGGCACATCTGGATAGTAGTAAAGATCTGCAGAGGTCTAGTAAGTGCAGGCTAACTTCAGCTGACTGAATGAAATACCACCAAAATCTTCTGCTACTTGTAATTTCAGACTTCTTACAATAAGAACATACATTTTTGGCCACAAACTTCACTTTAGGGTTTAGTGGGTATATCAGCTCTGCCCCCTCCACACCACAGCTACCTACAGAGCCAGTCCTACAGGACCAGTGCACACCACACACAGCTGAGCCCTGCAACAAGTCAAGCCTAAGCAAGAACAAGTCAGTATTTCATCCTTTGTCTTTGCTGCCTCCCCCCCACAGAGCTTTCACCAGGAAAACGAAATTGTCATTTCAAGTCCCATCTGTGTTTTCCCCTTTGCTGCTATCAAGATCTAGGGAATGCAGTTTATCAGCAGACTGCTAACCACCTATAGTCCACACAACACACTACCAAACCAAGTTGCCAAACTCAAGTTCAATGGCCTATGTTATATCTGCTTCCACAGATCCTTAACATTCTCTTGCTCAAGTTTTTCATATTTTTGTGTAATGCTCATCACCGTGGCTAGGCTTCACGAATGAAGATATGGGCAGGGCTCTCCCCACGCTTGCCGCAAGCGCACTGGTGGCCGAAAAGGCCGATGCGGGACAGGCAAGTCCGGTTACAAAAAGCACAGTGGAAAGTCTCCTTAGGGGGTAGTGATGAGACATGGTTCTTTCTGCATTGTCTTTTCTCCTCGAGATTGATTCTACGTGCATTCTCCAAGGAGGCAGCAGCGTTACGGATGGTGTGTCTCCATGTCTCTCGACTGGAGGCCAGGGTGGAGCACAGATGACTGTCAATATGCCCAACACTGAGATGTTGTTTCAGGGAATCCTTGCATCTCTTCTTTGGGGCTCCTCCGTTGCGGCAGCCGGTGGCGAGTTCATAGAGCACAATCTTGGGGAGGTGGTGATCCTCCATCCTGGAGACGTGCCCTACCCAGCACAGCTGCAAGAAAAACATCATATACTCAAAATTTATATCCCATACCATATGGCAAATAGGATCAAGAGCTTAGTAAAGTGAATATATTACATAGACTGGGATGCTTCTGATTCTATTAACAGCCTTGTCTTTGGGCATCTGTTCTCTTTAAAATTTGGACGACTTTTGCTGACAACAGCCTCCCTCCTTCTGATTAGCACAATGCATGTGATCTCCATTGCCTAACCAATAATTTCTCAACATCACATATTCAGAAACTATTGATTTTCCAATTATCTAATTACATGGCACTCCACATGTTTGTAAAAAGCTTTTTATTTTGTGAGATAAAGTCAAGCAAGAGTCCAGCAAGAGTCAGAAAAACCCATTTCCATAAGTCTTATACGCACTTATAACTACATTACTCTTCTAGTGTTCCAGGTGAAGCTCAAAACACTGCTCTTTATGACATGCAAGTATTAGATTAGGTTTACAGTCAAAGCAACTTCAGTTCTGCCTAGGACCTGAAGTCCATTTGCAAGTTGAAAGTAGTTTGCTGTGCTAAATTTTGTATTTTTATTCTTTATTGTTACTAACGGCAGGAAAACCTTCATGGTTTTTTCAAAACTTGCTTTTTTAAAAGTGCGTATTTTCCTTTTACTTCATTACATGAGAGAACTTGGCCTTTTTGAAGAAGTTCATTGCAATGTAATTTATAATTCCTTCATCGGGGCTTGGAGTACAGATTTCTGACAATAGAAATCAATGTGGAATGAAACAAATCTGCTCTTCAAAACAGGATGCACAGGATGAGCTGAATTTTCAGCCTATATATGAAGACAACTTTAATTTAGCTGTAAAACTGTCTTGTGATGCTTTGACATAACACATCAGCTGAAATGCCCATATAGTGAGAACAGGAGCAACAAGGGTTCTATTAGTTCAAAAGCATCTGATTAAGGGAACCACAGTCTTTTGACTAAGTTATGACAAAAGCTGTTAACAAACACCTAATGAAACCGAGACAGAACACTGTAGAGTAGATGGCGAATGACACCATGTATACACACAGAGCTGAGAGGTTGCTTTTCAAAAAGTTAATGAATAATTAATGGTGCACTTGATGAAATGAATTTGCTTATTTTCTCAATTTCCATACTGTCAAACACTTTGCACCTACATTAAAAAAAGGGACAGGAGAAGAGAAAGAAAATAGCAATTTGTTTGAAAGCCTGCTTCATTAATTTTCAAGATCATCTATTTTAAAACAGCCATTTACAAATCAAACAGTCAGTGCATGCCATTTTGCATATCAATGAAATTAAAATATGAACAGCATCAAATTTCAATTACAAGCATATGAAGCCAAAATCATCTCTCAAGCAGAAGTAGGACAGACAGACAAATGCTCTAAATTCTTAGTGTAGGACTTCACAGAACTTTTGTCTGATCAAAGTAAATTATTCCTTTGACCCACAGGGCAACATGAAGAATATATTTGGTTTCCCCAGACTACCCTGATTCTTTTCTACTTCACATCAATTTCATATCAAACGAATCAAACCAATAAAGTGACTTCAGCAGCCTAGCAAATGCTGTTGCTCATGTTCTCACACACCTTTTGCAGTTTTATTTTACCTACTTTATTGACAAAATGAGATCACTTGAAAATATTGACAACGCCTATTTTTGTAAAATCCTGACATTAAATATAGGACACAAGTGCATGAATAAAACCTTTTTACAGGTAGACATAAGTATCCCAGATACTGGGGGAAGTGAACTTTTGTATTTTAGTGTATAGACTAAAATATGCATGAAGAAAAACACGATGCTCATTCTTGGGGACTCTTCCTTATACAGAAACATTAGTGCTTATGCTCCTTATGACTTTAAGCAAATATTTTGCATGCCATAAATAGAAGTTAACTTTCCCTCCTTAGCAAAGTTCTAGCAGAGTTTAGCAGGAGTTTCAAGTGCAGCTAAGCCAAATATAGTCTTCTCTCAGAGTAGAAAAGATTTATTTAAGATAACTGCAAGCTATCAGAAAGTCATCTAAATTTCAACTAAAAATTTCTAAAGATTTCTGGGTGTCAGGCACGTTTCCTGAAAAACGTTAAGATCATGTTGCTTAATTCAGAGCTCCTAGATTCAGGCTGACTGCCAGTGTTGAAAGTGCTGCCAAAGCATCAGAGAGGATTTAAAAAAAAAATCATCCAATTTATGTGGTGGTATAGGGAACCTTATTTCCATCGTGGGTTTTGCCCAAAAGGCACATGGCAGCAGCAGCACTAAAATTACAAGTAAGTAATGTGCTGCAGTAATTGATAAACTTGCTAATTATCAGCTGATTTGCCATCCAATCTGTGTCTTTACTGGAGTAAATTAAAGTCAGAATGAACATGGGAATTTATTAATTCTAGTACAAGCCAGTCAAAGCTGGAAAGAAGCTTGGTCTGAGTTTCCAACTTTGTCCAGTTTTCCCTGTTCAGGACTGCCTTAATGCACGCATACAAAGGAACAATACAGAACAATCCATTACTGCAGTGTGTAACACATCAGTTTATGGCCAGAGGCTTCAGGAGACTGACTCAGCTTAAGTACTTGAGGATCCACACAGCATTTTCACAACCAACAGCCAGGTAGGGCAAGGCCACAGTCAAATCTGAAGAATCAGGAGTTCTGGATAAAGCAATCAATTTAGTGCCTACAATGTTTACAGAAGAGGATGGCCAAAAACACACATCCTGCTCATAAAGGGGAAAAGGAATGTCAGTGGTCGTTGTGACAAAGGTGAATTTGAGGGGGGGGTGTGTGTATGTCTGGGTACCAGCAGCTACTGGAAGGTTGAGTGTGACCGAGAGATTGCAATCTTAATCTGATGCACAAGATGATTGATTCACACAGCATTTAGACTGGAAGCAGCACGAGAAATTGTGCAAGGTAGATCAGAGATTTATTAGGAAAAAAAGCTTTACAAAATATGTCCTAGCCCAAAAACACTCCATTGCTGGTAGGAGAAAGTAGTACACCTGGATATCACAAAGGACTCTGCTGTAGATAGTCAGCAAAACCATCCCAGAGGCCAGTGAACTGGAGCAAATTGACAAATTGGAAGAGCAAAAGGGCAAAATGGTGAAGATCTGAGCTACAGAGCCCAGGCACCCAGCCGGGAAGGCTAAGGGATCAAAAGTGCAATTAGAAGTCTGCAGACAGGAATAGAAATATTGACCAGAAAGGTTACAGAGCTTCAAATGTAGAAACAGCAGGTAACTCCACAGAGAGGTTGCCCCATTAAGGTCAACCTAGGCAGGATTTCAATCAAGAGGAGCAAGCTAAATACCTGGCCAGAGGCTAAGAGGACAAGAAAATTAATCTCCGAATGCTGCAGAGGGTCTAGACTACTGAAAGAGAGATAGTCTGGTCCAAATTTGACAAGTGTAACACAGCAGGCTAGCATGTACTGTAGACATACTGTATATCAGAGTTGCTTCACTGTGGCCAAGTATTTTTATTAGATCAACAGCTGTTCCCTATTTACTACTTCAGATAAAGATCAAAACGTTATGAGAACAAGAAAGACAGGGTTTTATTCGCTCGGCAGGTGCTACTGACCCTGCAGAGCATGTGGCCATCACTTGCATATGTGAATCTAGCAGGGGTTAGATCTCATTCCATTTGGAAAATAACAGCCTCATTTCTGTTATCTTTATCAGAATTCATGTTTTATTAAAATATCCCTTCCAGAAAGTCTATTTAATCCCGTTTTAGCAAAACAAGTAACAAAATATACCAGTGCCCTAGCTTTCTTCTATAGTGCCTCATTCATTGATACAAATGTGTTTTCCTTTCTTTCTAATGTGAATTTGCATGACTGAGAATAGAGAGGGAGCTGAAATCAGTTACAAACATTTACTGTGCATCTCTGCACTAATTTCCAGAGCTCTTCAACACCCATAATTTTATCCCCAGAAATGCCTTCTAATCAAACAACTCCTCAATCTCCTTTTTCATACACTGACTGGATTGAACTCACGTTTTTTACTTTAAGACACATTCTGAAACCTTTGAAGCATTTCTCATTATCTTTTCCATGTCCTGTAATTTTCCAAATTCCATTTTGAAAGTCTTGAGAACTATATGGAACAGACAGGTGTTTGTCTCTCATTCCCTCAAAGCCCTGCTTATCATTGCTCAGATTTCCTTATGTTCCTGTTGCTCTGGGGTACCACACTCCTCTTCATTCTCCAGTATGTTCCCCTTCCAAGTGTCCTTACTGGATTTTTTTTATTCCAAAGTATACATTTCATTCAACATCTATTAGAGCCCATGTCTTACTCTGCAATGGATGTGACAAAAGCTGTGCTACTTTATCCCACCATTTACTCGCACGTCAACTCGAACAACACTAAGGAGCTTTGATTTACTATGTGATCTCTAAATAAAGCATCCATCATCAGGTGCCAGAACAAGCCCCACAGAACCCTAGACCACACAAGTTCTGTCCTATTGGCATCTACCTTTGATATTAGTCAATTTGCCCTTTCCTAATCCGTATGCTTCAGAATCAAAACACTGTGGATTTAGAAATCAAATATCTTTCAGGAGTTTAGGGGAAGTTAAATTAATGCAATTATATCCAAACTTTTGATCTCAGGAGAAAGCTCTAGGCTTGCCTGAGGTTATTTTCAACAAAGCCACATAGATGGACTTTAATTAAATTCTTCTACTTATAGAACTGATATTTCCCAAGAGCTTTTATCTTTTATGCATCCTTATTAAAAGTTATTCACATTTTGAAAGTTCTGCTTACAACTGTTCTTTTCTTAGAAAAAAAAAAAAACACTGCTTTTACCCTCTACCACTCAAGAACACGCCACACTTTTGATTCTATATTCCCTTCCATGTCCTCCTTTTAATATTTAACAGGCTTCTTAACCTTTTCATTTCTATTTATTACCTTGAATCTAACTGCTGTACCTAAGCACATTCAGATCTCACCTGTAGTAACAAAAGCTGAAAGTGGACCCTCAAAAGCAGATTTTCTGGAAGAATAGAAATTCCCTTTTTGAACAAAGTTCAGTAACAAAAATTTCTTCTTTGGTCTTGGAAGCCCTTTCTGGCATATCACTCAACAGGCTGAACCACAAGGAGTTTTTCCTTGATTCATGAGTCACTTCTCTGTATTAGCACCTCTATTGTTACTTTAGATGTTCCTTATCATCTGGAGATGTACATTTCCATGAATAACACATATATTTGGTTGTTAGCAGAATCAAAATACATATTAGGAGTTCATTCAACTTGTGCAAAAAACCAGAATATTAAGACATTTTAAAGGAAGACATATATATGAATTCCCTTTTTAGATCAACATCTAGAGGATTTTTGAGGACTAGAGGTTTAGGAATACCCTATTTGCAAATATCTATTTCAAAAGTTTAACAGCCAAAGTTTCTAAAAACTTGTCTCCTACTTTTGGCATTATGTACGAAAAAAAAGTTTGAGATTTTTCTCCTCAAAAAAATGCATTCTTCAGTATATTTCTTCCCCAGAAGAATATCCCCCAGTCCTAATTGTACATAGATCTGCTCAAGCACCTACTTTTAAAATTTCAGTGCACAGACAGTAAATGAGAAGGTATCACTTTCATCTTGAATCTTTCTTATTTTGGTGGAGGATTATTTTCATGTGTATGAGTTTTGTTGGGTTTTTTTGAGGTTTTGTTTGCCTTTTTTTAAGAGCGTTATAAAACTCTTTGTTTCCATTCTTTATTATGTATTTCAAAGACAAGTGTAAAGTTTTTCACTCCTTTTTAAGCATATCAGTTAAACATGAAATAGCCATGAACTCCCAAGCCAGCAGGAGCTGCAGGTGTGGTGTGACCTTGGGCTCAAGTCCTACTGTGTGCTACATGGGAAGAAATGATTGAGTCTTTTATAATTGTCAGCCTGGAAAAATCCTACAGCCATGGAACAGGCCTGAAGGTGCTTCATGTACTTTCATAAAATAAGATAAAGCTGAATCAATACCAGATTAGACTGTTTACACAGGGCAGTTTAAATCATTTCAAGTCATTCAGGGACACTCAATAAAACTGTGCCTGTGCACCCATATTACAAAGCTCTTGGTTATTGCACAGCTTCATCTAATCCTACACAAATCTGTTTATCTACAGAGTCTTCAGTAGTAGCCTGTTTCAGTCTATGCAATTTTAACTTTAGATATTTGGATTTCCTAGGGCGTCTGTCAAGAAAAGTGTTTAGGACAACCATTAGCTTTCCAGGCATGTTCAGCTTCACAGGTCAGATGCACCTGTTGCCTGTCCACAGTCCACAAATTAGGTACTCAGTGGTAAAAGGACACTTCTAATGACTTGAACAGAAAAACACATTTTATATATGGGAGGGAATTATGAAAATTTACTGCTTTAGGTCACCAGCTGTATTTCAGGGATGAGACCTGAAACTGTTTGCCTCTGCAGTTTCAGCATTAATGCATCAAAACTGCCAATCAAATGGTCTCAATACTCTTTAGATCTGAAGAGTAATTTTATTTACTAATAAATTACAACACATAAAACTCAAGATGTGCATCATTACATGGAAGCATAATTAAATCTAACTGGGCTCCTACAAGCCTCATAGAAGCCATGATAAAACCTTCTCAGAATAAAAAATAAGAAATAAATTGCTAAGCAAATTAGATTTCCTGGTGTTTTATCTAATTAATCCACCTCAACTCAAATGGGCTGGCTTTTCAGTTACCAGTTAGTCTCATCCATACAATGAGAGGGATTTCTGCTCATATCTTCTTTTTTTCCTTTTAGGTTTACTTGGGTTTCAGTGGGGTCTTCAGGTGTGTGGGGCTGTTGTTGGTTTCTTTAAAATAAGGTTTGGCTCATGTAGCTGCACGGGCAGATTATTGGCATCAGTATCATTTCACCCAACCACATGAAACATAAGAAAAAAATCCATAAATAGAAGATGCTGTAGTGTTGGAAAATGTTATTGAACTCCACTTGTGGATTGAGTAGGCCAGTCTCTCTCACCATCTCTGTTCTCCTGACCACTGCCAGTCAACATCCCTCCTTCCACCAACCAAGAGACAACTTCCAACACATGGCAAACACTCTTTGTTCACCTTTGTCCTACCAAGGCAAGTGCTTTTCTACAGCAGCTGTTTGTCACAGACTTCCTCAGAGAAATAAAACTCTGCCTGGTGGACATTAAATCCAACTGTTGTTTCCTCAAACACTTTCCATTCCTCCTTACAAGGCCTTCCACCTACTATGAATCTTCCCCTGACTTTTAAGCCACTTTGAATTATTAATCCTCCTTTCCCTTTCACCCCTCCCCAGACAAAAAATACATAGTAAATCTGTTGTCACTGGACATTGCAAAGGTCAAAAAAGTATAAATGAGTTTGAGAGCTTACATGAGTCCATAAGGCTCAGAGCTGCTACAGAATCATGACATTCAGTCAGTGGATTCCATTTAGGGCATCACCTAAACCTCAGCTCTTGAAGAGGAGAGTGGGGGACAGATGCTCTATACTTGATTATATTTTCCACACCTAGTCCTTATTATCTATTCACTGTTGAAGACAGAATATCTCTAGAGGCAGCTCTTATTTGACCACACAAATACAAGTTATTTGGAAAGAAGAAAGAGAAACACCACAGTGCTAACATGCCATTCCACTGAGCAATTCTTCAGTCTGCAGTATGGAGGAGCAATTGTCCACCACAAACATCCCCATCTCATCTCAAATTAAAGATACCTGAGACTATTTAGACACCATTTTGTAAATGCTGCCAATTGTCATTGTTCTGTCCCTTCAAAAAGCAATTACAACTTAAAAAAATTAAAATACTTGTTTACATTTCATGCCCCTTACAAAGCCAGTTTCTTTAGCATGCTGTTCAAGACCAGATACGAAATCTTCTGGTACAACTATATCTTCCCACAGGACAGTAAGCATAGAGGAAATCTCTGGTAAGAATACGTATGGTAGAATATTGCCAGAAATGCTTTGTTATTAGTATCAAGTTAAGGGCAGAACTCTTAATCAACATTAAGGACAAATGTGACATAACTTGATACTTGAATTATGCATCAACTGTGCTTCATTCAAAAAGCCTGGAAAAGCAGAAGAATTATTTGTTGTGCATTCAGTATGAGCCATCTAAGCACAACTGAATCAAACAGAAATACCTTAATTCTGAAACTTTCTTGTATGAGATTTACCACCAGGCCTCTCCATGTTCAAAAAACTCAACTAGTCCCATTGCAGCAGCACTAGCATTATACAGAATTTGTAATGTCACTGCAGAAGAGAAATAATTCATTTGTGTTCATCCGCAGTATTTCATTTGTCATAAAAATCAATAGAAATTTTCAGAAAGGGCATTTTGTGCTCTCAATGTGCTAATGTGACATTCACCAGGCCAAATTCATCCCCAAGCAACAACTGGCTTCCTGGAGTTCATGCTTTGCCTGATTCAAAACAAGAGCCCAGTCTGGTTTTCCCCTGCCCTCACCGTCTGTAACAAGAGAAATTCCACCTTTGGTGATGTGCAGAAGAAAACTGCCTACAAAGAAGTTGTAACAGCTCCACTTTAGACCTGCCACCTCTGTTTCAGCTTGTCATTCTCAGCCTCTTCCTGAATAAGACACACAAGTTTGTTTCCTGTGATTCACTTCCCACCACCTTTGCAGACTAGCACTGCATCTCTCAGTTCTTAGTGGGAGTTTCACACACTTGGGGCGTTATGTCTACAACCCCATTCAACTCCCATGCTGACAACTCCATCCTGGACGCAATCTCAGACACCTACACTTCACAGAACTTCAGGGATTTTCATGGACCTCACCCACTGATGAGTTCTAAGAACAGGAAAAGGATGTTGGATTTCATGGATATAAACAATTAAGAGATCGAGTTTATCACAAACCAAATTGCCCCAGATCCTCAGGAGAAACACGTTGGCTTCCCGTGGAGCCAGAGTCCTTACTCTGCCTTGCAGGCCAAAGACCCATATCTTAGCCAGACACATTTTCTCCTAAAACCACATAGACAGCTTTGAACACCACTTCCTTCCACTGGGAGCCAGAGATTGATCAGGCAAAGGTGGGCTGGAGCTCTGGCCTTCTGCCAGTGGGCTTTGGCAAGTGAAAAAGCTTAACTACATGAGACGTGTAGGCTTCCAAGAGAAACAATAACACCACTCTGTCAGAGATTCAGAAACAATTAACTTCCAAAAGCCTCAGAAGATGCAGACACCAGGTAGTGATGACTAGTAGGGCTGTGCTAAGGATTGTTCAAGACAAAGATCATTGGTGACCCCTGAACCAACACCTAAAACCTTTTAGTATCTCCTTTCATGGGGGCATGTCCTGTCCCCGTGTGTCTCAGCCTCACATCCCCTCAGAGGTCCCTCCCTCCATCCAGGACCAGCTGAGAGTTGTCTTCCTGCCCAGCATAGTTGAGCAGTTGACTTCCCTAGGGTCCAAAAGCACAAAGAGCAGTCAGCTGTTCCACAGCCAGTTATGTCTACAGGAAAGGCAGGTTTAGAACCTGGAGCTGGCAAGCACTTCAGCAATCCCTTTCACCTCCACTGCCATCTAGTGCAGTTCAAGAGAAAATAAAAATCCACAAAACCAGCAAACTTCCACTAGCAGTGATATTTGCTGCAAATCATCCCAGCACTGCTTTCCATTTCGTAATGGACCCAGCGTTTTCATGACACTCTCCTTCCTACACCCTGAAATCCATGAGCACTGCCTTTAGAAGATAAATTATTTGAAGTACAGGCAGATGTGAGCTGAAGTGAGGATCAGAGAGTATCCCCTGCCATGGAACAATGCAAAAGTCTCATCCAGGTCCACACAGATCAGGCTCCTTGGGGTTTGCCAGAGAACAGCCTCCTTCCTGCAGCCTTCCCTCGAACAGTCAGAGCAATGACATCTGTTCATCCACAGGGCCAATCCAAGGGAAGGTGATGGTAGGAAGGGAGAGAAAACAATCGCTGTCCATAGACAGTCACTGCTTCAGACAGGTACACTGACTGAACCCTGTCAGGGTCAGGTTCTGCTTATGTGCTGATGGATTTTTAATATTCCCACAAGGAAAACACCACACCAACCTAACACCAACCTAGAAACCAGAGCACAAGGAATAAGAATAGCTTGTCCCATCCCTCCAAAAGGCAGATGTACTTGTGTGACACTGTACTAGTGCCTTCCTGTTGACCACGGATTACTGAAACACTACAAGGGATTCGATCTCCTGCTACATTGTTGTTAAAAAGGGGCTTTGGTTTACCATTGAAAAGCTTTTAGAGATTGAATATATAACTCATCTAAACAGTATCTGCTCTATCAGACATGAATTCTGGACAGGTTAATGCCAGCCTGTCATATTTTTCAATGAGCAGCATACTTATCTTGCCCATGTAATTCCAATATTGTATATAAAAAGCTGGGAGGAAAAAAACTTGAAAAGTGGAAAAAATGTCAGAGTGAAACAATTAAAAAGCATTTTCAGTCAGGAATGCAGGTGGTAAAAAAATGGCACATTGCTCCACAGCACAACTATAGAAGCAAATTCATTTTTTCATCTATAGAACAACAAAAATAGTTTTTACCCACAGCAGAGCACTATTTGACTTTTACTTAAATAAAAGTATAAGTCTTTGCCACTGAGGAATCTAAATATTATGCTTTTAAATCCCATATTTTCCTCCCTGACCCAAATAAAAATGTTCAGTAGTTTTAGTTGATCAAAGCATTTTTAATTAATAAAATAGTGCAGCAAACCCCCTTCCTCCATTAAGTCTCAGCAGACTCAACCACACTGCACACTCATAGGTGTCTGTTGATCTGTTAAAATTCTCCCCCTCACCTGAGCCAACTCAAGTTAACACCATCTGCAGCCTCCCCTCTCATACAGCCTTGGAAATAATTCTTCCCCACGTTGATCACAGTTGGGCACTAACAAATCTACTGTGATGTTAACAGTGAGATGGTACTTACATGCACATGCAAGTTCCTTTTAGGAAGGAAAAGGGTAGGTCCTGACATTTCTCTCACTCTAATGAAACAAAAAAACCAATTGCCTTGTAAAGGCAGGTGGAGGTTATATGGGTTGCAAGACAGGGCTTAGAAACAATTCACAGCTGCAGTAATTCCTACATAAACACAAGCATTTAATCTAGATTTTACTGTGTTTTCATATAATATTAAGCACAAAGTACATTCCCTACTTTTCCAGTCTTCTAAAAATACCTAAGGCGTAGAAATACATTTTTCTTCAGAATGTCTTGATTTAATGTTAAAAAATTCTATTGTCAGATAGAAAACAAACCCAAATTTAATAATGAAGTGTAGATAGCAAAGCTAATCTGTTAATCTATATTTAAAATGTGATGTCTTTGAAATTACAACAAATAGATGTTATTTCATTTCAACACAAGATTAGATTTTTCTCTTCTATGAACTTGCAAGTGTATTGCAGAACAGGCATTCCACATAGAACCCACTCCACGTCCTTCCTAGATTACTATAAATAAAACACTCCAAAAAATTTTACTCCAGTGACTCTTCCATCACAATTTGTCTGCAGTGTTATTAAAGGGGGAAAAAAATCTATCACACAACAAAATGTAAGTGAAGCTTGTGTTCAATCAGCACTCCCACCTCACAGGAACAATTTCCTTTTTCAATAACACTAATTACTTTTCTTAACAGTCCTCCTCTTCTGCATTCACAGCTCCCATTGTAAGCCATTGTATAAACTTGTCCTAGGGTAACCCTAACTGAGACAGCACAAGAAAAGTATTTCAATTGATTGGTTTATGATTTACGAATGGTAAATAAATGCATGGTATTTAGAAGCAATCTAATTATTTGGTATATTTCTAGTTAAAACTGTTAATAGTCCACATCCATGGGGTGGTCTGGGACTCTTCTTCCTCAGTAAGAAGCTCAGACTCATTGGTGGGGATGATGTTGCATGTATCTGACATCATATAGCAGTAACACATTTCACATTGGAACTAGTGAGCAACAGTGAGAAAACAATTGATGCCACTTCAAGAATTAAAACTGGGTTGCAAGGATGTGGTGAGATTGACTCTATATTATTAAGTAATTCAGAGCTGCAGTGGGCCACCAGGAACTGAAGCACTTGCAGTGACACATGGTAAAATAAGACTTTTTTTTCTTTGTACTAGACTTAGTCTGGCCCTTATATTGTGTTTCCACAACACGTTTTGAATGTCCTGCGGATCACCTGCATGAGCACTTTGATGTTCCAACAGTGGAGTTTCTAGGTTTATTTTGAAGAGATCAGAACTATCATATGCACTAGAGCTCTTCACAAAAAGAACACAAACACATGCAGTAAGGTGGGGGTTTGAAGTGAAATGTTATCAGAACCAGCCAATCATTGCCCTTAAAGCTTCTTTAAATCTCCCCCATTTCACCTGCATAGTACTCAGAACTGTAAGAAAAGTTAGATAGGAGTTGAACTTCTAAGCCAACTGCTGTCCAAATAAAAGACAGGTACCTACAGAAGTGATAATCATTTAATATCTGTCTCATTATTGTTAGGAAATATCATGTGCCTTTTAAGCAGCAGAGAGGGAGCTTCTTTTACCTCTGCCAGCAAGCAAACTAAAAAAGAAGTCAAAGTACCCTCTTTTACTTGATAATCCTGCCTGCTAAGACTGAATACAATGATCAATTAAACAGGAAGATCTCATCACTCAGACTTTACATTGGAGAGTTACAACTGTTTTATACATCTCAGAATTGACCGGGAATGGCAAATCCATGCTTTTTAAAGTCCCCAGTAAAAATTATGATTAAATGCCATAAATACTATTTATATGCTAAGAGTTAGGGTTAGGGTTATTTTTCTAGCTTTTAGAATAAAGAAAGAATTGGTAGATCTGAAGGTTGACTTAACCTGGATTATTTAGTTAGTTAGAATAACATCCTTTGTGTATCAAGCTTGTGCACAGAAAGACACCACCACATCATATCAACATTTTCTTGGAAAATTAGCCTACCATCTACAGAAAACTGCCCAGGTGAAACATCTGACTTCTCCCATTCCCTTCACAGCAATCAACTAAAAAGGTAAGTAAGAGGAATTAGAAGCCATCAGCAAGGCTTTCTTTTCACATAATCTTGTGTTGAGAGACACTCAATACATTCTATTTGGCTTCCTTTTATACCATCCCACCAGCAGCAAACAGATCAAGGATTATGGTTGCACAGTAAGGAAAAGGTGTGTTATATCTTGATCATCAAATCTGTTATATCCTATTTTGCTTTCATTGGCAAGCTTAAGCAGGTGCCTTATTCCATTTTGAGGTCAATATAATTTCCAGCTGAAGATGGCAAAAAGCTGCAGTTTTAAATTAAAAAAGTAGATATTATGAATTGATGCACACTTTACTACATTTGTTAAGTCTTCTGAATTAGAGTTCTCATTTCCATATGCATTCTTCATCATGTGTTCAAGCACAGTTGTACAGACTGCTTAATATTTCTGAATTAAGGAAAATGAGACTCTCCTGGCTAGAGATGTTTATTCTTAAGTGGTTTCAGTTGTTATACTAATTTTACTTAAATAACTGCCCACTGCTGAGACCCTTAATATTTTTCATTGATATATCAACACTATGTCAGCCAAGTAGTCCCTTCAATCAACACTTTGCAATCCAGCCCTCTACACTACAGAAGTCAACTCCTTTAACTTTTCTACCACATACTTAATATTTGTGGTAATAAATATTTGTCACTAATAAGGTGACTGGGGAAAATCACATCTTATTAGCAAAGCAAGTTCCTTGCTCTACACTCAAAACATCATGTCTAATTATGAATTTCACAGGAAATATATGATACAGTAATTGGGATGGATTAGAAGTGCTTTCAGCAAGCTGCATTTAAAAAAAAATTGATAGTAAAAAGTAATATTCGTTATATTTAACCATTAGTAAATATTCTTAACTAATACACTAAAGGGAAAAACAGTTCCTAGGAAAAAAACACTTCTAGTTTTCCTATAATTACTGAAAATGAAAACATATTTAGTAGAAAGAAAAATAATTATTTGCTTACATTGACAAACTTTGCAGCTATGCAGGGTTAGGTTTTCTTTTCAATTAATGAAACATTGCTTCAAGAACTAAACTTGTCTCATTTCTTTTCTCCACTCCTATTCGCTCCTTAGATCAACAAGCCACTATTCTAGAACTAAAATATTATTTGCTAGAGCATAACTCCTAGCATTTATTGCAATGATACACATGCATTTGTAGAGCTGCAGACCTTCAAAGGCATTTAGTGCTTGTAACTGCCATTTGGAATAGAAGTATCTGACTGAGCCTTGTGGTTTACTTTCAGTGCATATCCAACCCAGCAGCACACGACCAAAGTCACTTAAAGACCTGATGAGTAAAATGTTATTCTGTCAAGGGGATGGCAATTCACAGCCACTACAAAAATCAATAGGAACGCAAACTGATTTAACATGACACAGAACAATGTATGCGCAAAATTGATCACACATACACAGTTTGTGCTCCACAAGTTTGCATTCATGTCAGCAGAGATCCCAGCTCCACAGCAAGTCTGTCCTTTGTCCTCTGATCTAATGCTGCTTGTGCATCAACAACCAAGGACAAAAAACACCACAAGGAAGGCACCAGCTGCCAATAGGCTACGTGTTCAGTACACTATTTTAGCCCTTACTGTTACTTTCATTCAAGAAAAGAACAAAGCACATAGCAAAATTAATTCCCACAAGTTGTTTTGATTTAGAATTTTTTTTAAACTGGCATGTCTACACTGTAAGATGAATTAGCTACAGCATCTGTGATATCACTTACAAAAAACACTGTCATCATAAGCCTGAGCATTTCTTTACTATTTGTACATTTTGTCCTTGCAAGTGTAAATTACATTTGTTGCCCCTTTGTTTTTCCTTTACAACTCGGATCACTGAATGGTCGTCACATTATCATCCACCATTCAGAGAATTCCAGGCTCCTGATAAAGCACTCAGTGAAGCCTTCTATCGTTCTAAGGGTTGCAGGGGCTGGAAAAGGAACTGTGCCATTTGAAATCATAACTCAGTGGCAAACTGGCTTGAATGCCACAGTATCTCAGAGTTGTAGCTCAGATGTTCACCGAACTATGACTACAGCCTCAGACACAATCACAATTTTCATCAGGTAGCTAAGAAACCATTCATTCCATCAAGCAAATTTTAATCAAGCATGTCACTGGAACATCAAGTCTGGCTAAAAGCAACCTGAAGCAGATGTCTCAGATAAGATTTTCAAAGACTTCAAGGAGTCAGACACACACTTCCAAACAAGATTCAGTTTTATTAGGGAAATACTGGCCTGTCCCTAGGTACAAATGCATACCTGCACTCAAAAGATCCCTGATGATGGTCCCTATGCTGCCGTCCATTTACTGCAGCTCCTTCTAAATCAAGTGTTTTCAGGCTTATGTAGAGGCTGGAAAACTGGAGCTCAGGTTTACTGGGGTTTAGCTTATCTCTACTGTAAAGGAAATGATAGAGCCTGAGAGCATTAAATGTGCTAGGAAAACATGTACCCAAATAATTATAGTGTCATTAATAAGGATTAAACATTAATAAAATTACTTGCAGAGGGTTCAGTCAATTGCTGGTATCTTTCATGTTAATTAATACTTGGCACTGTATAAACATTCAGAACATATTTTACTCTATTACATTTGTACAAGACAGCTTCCAGAGCATTTTTAGGTACCTGCTAATGAGAAATAATGATTGTCTAGGCAAAGCATTGGAATAAGCTGAAGCACAAGGCTTTGTTCCAGAATTTAAAAAGTTCCCCATAAATCCCAAGAGCATGACTTTCACTCCAACATTTTTGATTCAGACCCACACCCAGCACAGATGGGCAAACTTCTCCAGATCCAAGAGCTCTGCCATACACATCCATCTTTGTCTGTTTTCAGAACAATATCCTGGACTTGGGATTAGCCCCAGAAACACATCAGTTCTGTGTGTATGTATATATCACTCTCTTCAGTTCACCCCTTACACTCAGCAGAAAAACGCAGGCTTCATTCATTTTTCAAGATCTAAATACAAATTTTTGCCTTCTTTGAAGACCAAATGCTAAAATGAGTTTTTCTGGTGTCTTCATCTCTCAATGACCACCATGTAGTCTTCATTTGAGAACATATTCTTTCCAGAAGGGACAACCAGGGCCTATTTAGCTTCAGTCTGGCTGTGTGGAATAATTCATTTGGACAGTCAATAATGCTAATCTCTAAAATGCCAGCCAAACACTGTCTGAGACAGGCTAAAAGGCCCTCAGCCCAGAACAAAACACTGCTCATTCAAACAGCAATCAGGCATCTAACAGTAGTGTTTATGGTGGAGCAGAATTATCTAACCTGTCAGGTAGGAATACTTGTCCCTGCTGACTCCCTAACTTCAGAGCTCCAGGTCTCCATATCACTTGGGAACATTGCCTGCTCCTGTACACAGAAATCATCCAGTTGACATTTAGCTTTTTCATTTGATCTTCTCCCAGATACACTGCAGAACACCTGCTCACCTTACTAAACTGAAACAAACTGCCAGTGCACTGCCAAATTCATGCACTAAACAGAAGGGTAACAACTCCTTCCCCTTAAAGGAATAGGTATTTGCTGTAGCAAAACAATTTCTGAAAGAAACTTGATGCTCAAGCATATTTTCCCACTGAAAATTAAACTGTAAAGCTTAGGTCAGGTTGGCCTTAAAGGCTAATCAGATGCTCTAGCTTTATTTCTACAAATGGTAAAACAAGCCTTCATGCTGTAAGAAGACAATCATTCCTTGATAAAGCAAAAAAACTCTCAGCTTTTCCATATCTTCCCTATATCATCAGGATTTTTTCTGGTTCTGCTGAGTTCAGATGATGACAGTACTAGACATGTTATCATCACACTGTCAGAGATTCTTCGGGCTGCCAGCTGCTGCTACTTCAGCTTATTTTTCAATAACCACGGCTCATCCTGCTGCCTGCCAATTCTTCCATTGCTGGAACAGCCATTGCCAACTGGCAGGATGACTTCAAGGAGCAGAAAGGCTGTGTTAGATATCTGCTTTCCCCGCTCCCAAAGAGAAAATGTCATTTAGTAACAAGTCCCTGTCAGCCCAGAATGACTGGCATGTTACTTGCATGCCTCTTGAGAACACATTTTGTTAATACATGCTTAAAACTTGTAAAAGCCCACAAGGCAATAAAGCTTAACAGTAGTTTTCCAAGTACGAGGGCAACTTAAGGTTAACTGCTTCCTTAATGTGCAATAGTAGAAGAGATTTACATAAATAAAGAACTTTGATTTTAAGTAGCACTCTTTCTCCTAAGATAGTTCCACCACAGAGGGGACACGACCCCGTTCAAGAACCATTTGAACTAACAGCATAGTGAAGTCTTTCAGACATAAGTTTCCTAGATACAGCTTATTAAAGGAATTTTTCCCCTACAGCAGGGAGGAAGATCAAACATTTTGTTACAGGGTTTTGCTCAATAGCGAATAGATTTGGTGAGCAAGCAGAGAAAGCTTGCTGGGACTAGACTGCACTGACACAGCCCCACCAGGACAGGAAGGAAGGAAAAACACCACAAACTTGGAGTAGAGAGCCCATCTTAAACAGAACTCCATGTTATAACCACATCCAGTGTTTCTTACCAATAATTTCAATATTCACCAAGCAAAGCAATATACAAGGTAAGTGTTTTCAGTTTGGCAGGACACACTGGATGCTGCAAAATAAACATCAGGGTACACAGGTACTCCCAACCAGTTTAAATGTTCTCAGCAATGAAAGCTTATTTTTAGCTTATTTTAGGTTAAGGAATATATTACACATAGCCTTATTTGCTAAGCTTGAGGAATCACCAAATGCTTTATCAGGTACATACACTGTACAGAGCGTTGGCAGCCATGTCTCCCCAAGAACAGCAGGCATGTCCCAGCATCTTGTGGGGAGCAGCAACCCCCACATCGTGGGGAGAGTAAAAATCTGAAGAAAACCTGCTTTCCTGAAAGAAAAAAGCTCACATACTGCAAAGTTTACTAATTTTTCCAACTTCACCTGTTGATCCAGCAAGAAATATTACCCTCCCCCTACAACCCTCACTTTGCTATTATGTGGGCTGGATCTTGGGCAGTCAAAAAACAAACCGGGTTATCATTTTCATATTAGCATATTCCTCTCCTCTCAGGCAGCAAGACACTCTCAGCACTGTGCCACAGGAATCGCTGGTACACCCCAGCTCTTCTGCTGCAGCACTGGGCTAACACCAGCTGCCATGCCATGTGCTCACAGCCGGGTTGAGGGATGAGCACCCATTCGCAGGAGTGTTGGCTGTTGGCAACAGCTCCAGGGGCCTTTAGGAGCCCCGGGAGGAGCAATTGGAGCCCCAATAGGTTCTGGGTCTCCAGAGCACAGCAGGAAGGCAGCCCAGCCACCTCAGACAGCGCCTGCTGCAGCCACACAGCCGCAATGCCCCTCACGTAGCTCAGCTGCAACCACCTCCAGCCAGACCCATAGCCCTGTGAAGTGCAGGGACTGTAATTCCCTCAGTGAAGCCTCACCCACCACAGCAAAGCACTGGAGGGGAGGCCTGGAGACACCCACCCTCACAGAACAGGAGAAGGGAACCTCAGAGTAGGACAAGGCAGCCACAGGCACAAACTGAAAGAACATCAAGATCAGGAGAGGACAGATATTTATTTAGCTCGTCATATTCACCTTTCCTCAACACCCAGATCAGTGATGGCAGCATGAATAAGAGATCCCTCACTGGAGGCTGTGCTGCCCAGGGCAGACACCCCAGCCTGCTGCCACTCTCCTCCGGTATTGGCTCTGCACCGGTGTCTGTACCCAGCTAATTGACACTAGGCCATTTACAAAGCACCCTGGAAGTGCTTTAGATTAAATCATTAATTATTATAGTCATTAAGATCCCATTTCAAGATTTATCTTCTTCCTATATGCCCATTAAACAAACTGAGTGTTAGTTCACTGATAGATTTGTTTCTGCAAAATGAATAACTGGAAACTAATACAATAATTTTGCACATTAACTCCAGATGTCTCTGGTAAGATGGATTTTTTCCCCAATTTCCAGGAAAAGTGGCTGCTGAGTCATGCAGAGGTACTGCTGCCCAGGCACTGGAAAACACACCCAGCCCAGGAGCAACATATCTTCCAAGATCAAATCCTACACCACACCAGAGATTATGCCTCATCAGTCACCCAAAGATAAACGTGACCCAGAGAGACTTATAGGAATTGACTCTTTGCTCAAAAACAGGGATTTCTGAGGGGGTTCTCACACTCCAAGCTAGAGAATAACGTGCCTTAGAAAAACCTGATCTACACAGCAGGTGAAAGTTCCACCCTCAAACTTACATTTGCAGCTGAGTAGGAAGACCATGATAGGTGGGGTAGCAAAGAGAACATCCACATTTTCAGGTTTCTCATCAATTTTTCATAAAATTAATAATTTATTTTTAATAAACTGGAGACATCTCAGTTTGTGCTTTTGATGAGAGACTACAATGTTCATGCCTCAGGTTACCAAAAAAAACTAATTAAGCAAAAAGAATATTATCCAACATAGCAAGACTACACTCAGGGAAAGTAAAGGACAGAAAGGGAAAAGAGCAGACAGGAGTGAAGAATTTATTTTAGAAATAAAAGGAAAGATCTGTCAAAAAACCTCTGTTCCTAAACTCCCTTTTTATAAGGCAATCCCCTCCACTTCTGAAAGAGGAGGAAAACACCATCAACTAGCAATTTTGAACTCTTTTCTTGTTGGTTTCCATTATTAATAAGTATGCATTCCAGTAATTCTGCATTATTTTTGGTCACACCATCTACCTGTATCTAAAAGTGCATGAGTAGGAGAAATTCTAACAGCTCTGAAAAAAAATCAAAAACCATATTCACCATCCTCTAAAGGCTCAGACACTTCAATTCAACATTCAGAATAACAAAATCTTGGTGTATCACTCCAGTAAAAGCTCTCCAGCCGATTTAGGGAAGGGAGAGAGTCAATGGCTTTCCATGCCTGTCAAGACAATGCTCCTCCTGAAGTGATGCACACTGATGCTATACTCAAGAGACACAACCACTCTTCACTAAAAGAAAATTGCACTTCCATTAGGATGAATTTCCAGACTAAAGAAGGTGCCCAATTTTAATTTGCTACACACAGATAATTGGCGTTATACTGTCATTCAATGTTTATCATATTCAGCTCTGACAAGAAACCTAAGGAGTAGGAATTACTCTTTTCAGGTTTGATTTATTTATGATATCTTTTCTCCTTACTACAAGTGAAATAGAAATATCTTTGGCCTATTCCCAGGACAGGGTCATCTCATGAAAACTATTTTATGTATGACAAAATCATGCTTATACACCAGAGTTTCAACGCTCTCTACAGATATATTACATTGCTGCCGCAGCTGATACTTCAAACAGGAGTTCTGTGATGCAGTTTTTTTGCTTTGCCTCCAAATTCCTCCATTCTTCAGCTCACCACACTTACCTAATGCTCTGCACACGTGAACATCCAGTCATCAGAAGTCTGTACAGCATCAACCTGTGCTCCAGCACAGTCACGCTCAAACATCATACAGTTCTTCCTACCACTTCAAGAAAGATCAGATGTATTTTGATAGTTCAGTTCACATTGTATCAGCAAGGCTTTAGTCTCCTTTCTTGAAAGCATTCAGCACTAAATATACTGCTTGGCTCACAGCCACACCTTCTCATATTGCAATCCTGAGGGGGAACATATGCACTCTAAGGATTATGAAAAGCAACAACAAGAGAGAACAGTTGCTCCAGATTACACGTGACACAGGAGATGATCTTTCTTTTAGATCACAGCAGGTCAAGATGAAACATTAACTTTCTTTTTCCCTTTTTAGAAGTCATGTTTTAAGACTCATGTACTGCCTGGGATTCACCCATAATTATATCCTACTGAAATATCTCTATACTATCAGGCAGACCTAGTTTTCTTTTCTGTTTGGGGACATGTTTTATTGATGTGCTTGGAGACCAAAAGAAGCAGGAGGTAGAAGGCAGGACTTCTGAGAGATGCCACTAAAATTCCTCATCTTACTGCGTAGCAATTATTTACAAAGGTCTAGCGAGTTCCAGGTTACACTAATGCAGAAAACAGTTTTGGGAATGGCAACATGACTCAGTGCAAATTGAGAGCCTCTCGGTAGTACTTCCTGCTGGAGGGCATGTCATCACCACATGGCAACTCATGGAAGTGTGAAATAGGATCATTACCAACTCCTGCCCCCCCTTCTGAAATAATGGTAACCATCTATTCCTCACTCCTCCCAGGAACAGAAGGCCTTGAAGAAGAACAAGAAGAATATTAAAACAAAAACTACCAGGAGAGAAAAGCAATTTTTCAAAGCTAACTCCAAAACAGTCTACAAGCTCTAATAATTACCTTGTAAGTGCATTTTCAAGTTAGTGATAATTAGATCCCGAGTCAAAAAAAGCAGAACTCAGAGTAGCACCCATTTACAGCAACTGCAGCACGGTACAAAATAGCACCTGAAGAGTCCACACGGACCAGGAAGCCTCAGAACAGGGGTGCAGTGAGCAAGCTTTCCCAGCCATACAAAGCCCAGGAATTGGCTACAGGCTCTTGCTTTCCAATGCTTTTCCCAATACAGACACAGCTGACTCCTGGAGCAGGTCAAACAAGACAGGCAAGGCTGCTGTTCTGCTAAGCTTTTGTACAAAGCTTTTAGGAGGACGGTAATTCACTATCTATGAAAAAAGAACCCAGTATCAGTGGACAACATCAAGGTGCTTGCAGCAACTGCAAGCCAACTCTGCCACTGATGGCATCTACTCCCACACATAGAAGTGCTAAGGCACAATGCTATCCCCAAAAATGACAAAGTATCTGGAGGAAACTTTTCTGAAGCAGGGAAGGTGTCTTGCCTTTGCAATGCTGACACTGACAGACAATTCTGCTAGCTCTGCATGCACTGCACACACAGCATCCCAATTTCTCAGGAGGCTACAAGCACCCACGCTCTAAGTAATAGCCTGCCTGGTACTTTACACGTTATGAGTTGCAATAAATCTATCTGGCTATTTGTTTCCCTGGTTAAAACATCCTTGTGGCTCCAACAGGTTGGACTGTTCAGACAGATGGGCTTTGCTCATCCTACCCCTAGCTTCAAATCCTGTGTGATTATTGCTATCTGCAGCTTTACCTGACTACAGTGTGTCTGAGCTCCCTGAAACTAGGTCCCTTCAGTCCTAGTAGCTTTTTTATCAGGGTGATGTGAAATGACCATCCCCATTTATTTATTCAGGTTTACCAGTGCTGAGTTCAACGCTGCAGCAGCCAATTCACAGACCAGATCATTGTGTTTCTGATCTTTTATGTTTAAAACACCTTCTTGATATGCTGAGATCCCCTTCACCCAGTCTAGTAGGGAGGAGTGACTGGCATCTGAATGATGTCCTACTCCCCAAATGAGTGCTTCAAGTAACGAAAGTGGGAGTGAATGTAAACGAGTGGAAAATATTTCAGGGAAAAACAGCATGGTCTTATTTATTTCCCAGCCTGAAAAAGGAAGAAAACAATTTCCAAGCTTCAAATCACTTTAGGGATCTGGAAAATTCTTTCCTGCTCAGAACTAATTTACCTTACTGGTAGATTTCCCCTAAGGAGGGTGAAGAATGAGGCAGCAAATTTCCACAGAGAGAAAAGATTGTTTCTCACAATAGTGAAGACATAGATGAAGGATCCTGATGCCTGGAAGGTGCATCACATACCCACCTGAATTTCTCAGATTAGACAGCTGTCCTGCATAAATGTGAGCTTTCAAGAAAAGACTTGGCTCACTGCTAAACATTCTGGGTGCTCTGGTCCATGCCATTTAAATAGTCAGAGAATGGTTTGGGTTGGAAGGACCACAAATATCATCTCTTTCCAATCCCTCTGCCATGGGCTGGGACACCTTCCACTAGACCAGGTTGCTTAAGGTCCCATCCAGCCTGGCTTTGAACACTTGCAGGAATGGGGCTTCAACCATTTCTCTAAGAAACCTGTGCTGCTGCCTCTCCACCTTCACAGTGGAGAATTTCTTTCTAATATCTAATCTAAACCTACCCTCTGTCAGTTTAAAGCCATACCTCCTTGTCCTGCCACTCCATGCCCTTATCAAAGCTCCCTCTCTGGGGTTCTTGTACAGCCTTTAGGTACTGGAAGAGGCTGTAAGGTCACCCCAGAGCCTTCTCTTCTCCAGGCTGAACAACATCGGCTCTCCCAGCCTATCATCACAGGAGAGGTGCTCCAGTGCTATCAGTATGGTTTTTATTTCTAATATTTTAAATTGTTTTTTATAGAAATCAACACTACCTTGTTAATTTAATCCATCACTATTTTTTAAGATTCTTATTCCCAGTGTTAACCACCGTTTTCAGCTTCTATTGGAAAAAATGTGATTTCATGCCATAGTCACAAAGTATTTTCAGCTGGAATATAAATGGAAGTAACCTTTCCAAGCAGAATATATTAACATATACTGGAGAATCCATTGGTTATCCTGAGACCTCTTTCTTTCAGTCTTTAGTAACTACAATCATCATTTTAGTCAGTTTTACAAATGACAAAACGACCAATAGCTCTCTTGAGAATGTGGGATTTTTTCCTCAGTCTAGGCAAGGTCTCGCGAATGTGCTATATTCTAGTAATTAATTTTTAAACATTCCCATTCCCTAAAATGATAAACAAAGCAGATTCTTCAGAATTCTGTTAAGCTCCTTGCAAATGAAATAATCCTCATCTGAGAAGTACAAATATGCAGATGGCTTCATCCTATTATGTCTTATTCTTTCAAGCAGAAGGAAATTAGAAGGAACCAGAAACTAACAAATATCCCCAGGCAAGATTTGCAAGACCCTGAAGAAAACAGAGAAGCACATCTGTTGCTTATCTTCTCTTGTAATATGAAGAACAAAACTGATACAATACACCTAAAAAGGGGCCATGTAAGGAGAAAGGAAATTAAGTAAATTGTCAGACACTTGGGAGAGCTGTATCTCAAAGACCAAATCTCTCTGATTGGTCTTAAATCAATAAAGTTTGTACTTGGCTTTAGGAGAAGATGCAAAAATCAGGCTTTCATGGATATATATGCTTTCTTTCAGTCCCTTTTTCCAGGATCCAAGGAGCACCATGCTGTCTTCTTGAAGGTTTTGGCCACCAACAGCCTGTCATGTGGGGGGAGTGGGTCCTCTAGTATGGAGCAGTTGCTTGGGGACTGGGCGCTGCAATGTTCAGTTCACCCAACATGTGAATTCCTTTCTATATTTATTCAGCTGATACTTAACTGACTGAAGACTGTAACAAAGAATTACTCTTCTAATTGTGTAGGTTATATTTTCTGTATTGCAAAGCTGAGCTTTTTCAGTATTTTGCAATTTTTTTTGCTGTAGAAGATTAGCATGCATATCTAAAGTGCAACAGAAACATACTTGAATACTGAAACTATATTTCTATGCAAGTCTCAGTCTTCTGGAGAGATGACGCTTACAGATTGGTAATAGGTGTGAGCACCCAGTGCCCTTGTAGCAACTGCTCATTTGTGAAGTATGTATCAATTCATATATTTAAGGCACAGCAGGGACAGCTGGAACCCAGTTTCAAGGACCAGAAGCAGAGGTTTTCAATCTTACAACATTTTGCATTCTTATTGTAACATCTACTGCTTCATTTTCAAAGCCTAATTTTCCCCACTCCCTCTTTGAGGAGTGACTGTGGCAGGATTAGGAGGTAGGAGAACCAATTTGCCACTGAAGTGTCTGTGAGTGCTGCTGGAACATCCTGCCTTGGAATCCCAGTCCCTCAAAGGGTCCCTGTGGTGACTTCCAGCTTGCTTGGTGAGCTGTCAGCCAGGAATGCTGAAACCACCGGCTCTCCTGTATCATGGCAAAACTTCCCTCGTTTGGGCAAAAAGGACAAAGTGTCATAGGAAGTCAGCTTGAAGAGCACTATGAGACCACAGTTCTGGGATCACAGGACCAAAGTGTCAAGACATTTATTTAGGTACCTGAAAATGTAAATAGGTGTTTATTAAGTATTTTAAAATATGTAATTGTGTAATTTTAATTAAAATCCTTGCTTGCCTAAATCCTTTCAGAAACTCCACCTCTTAAGCAATGAAACATTTCTGAATTTTGGCCTTTGGTGCTCCAGAAAGCTGAGTTACAAAGAGAGCAGCCTGCTCATATTTTAAGGAAGATTAGGGAAATGTCAGTGTGAGACAGTAGACCAGGCAGCATGCTGATGATCAACACTGGGCTAACCAAGTACAAGAAGCCCCTTACTCTCTCATAAAGAGAAGAAAAAAAGGAAAAGGAAGCAAATGAGGATAAGCTAGGTGTCTAATTCAGCTACCAGCAAGGACAAACACCTGTATTCAAGAAATTAAATCTATTGACTGTTCATGTTTAATGAAGTCTCATTTTTATTTAGCATTTTGTAATGCAAATCCTTATAGATTCTTTATAGAGCTTGTTTCAGAACTGACAATTACTAGTTAAAATAGGTCTTTCCTTGACCTTCTCTTGTGCCAGAAAGGACAGTGTCACTTGTGCCCTGCAATCACATGGAGCCTCCCCAAGGATGACAGTACATACAGCTGGAGTGGAGAATAGAAGGGAAATATAATTTCCGATTCCAAATGCACAAGAAAATTTGCATCCAATTTCCATGTTTACTATAACACAATAATTTTTCTCTCTGCTTCGCTCTCCTCATGACAGAGAGGGCTTTCAGATGGGCTGAGAATCACAGGTGCTGGTTAAACTTTGTCAGGCCTGTCTCCACAGCAGCAAACAAACCCAGGGTCCAAGCCTGCAGATGTGCACCTAATGAACTGTTTAGTTTGTCTGAAAAGAGAAATCATCCACATCTGTTACACACCACATGTAGTGACACGAGGGGAGGGCCTAAGCAACATCCCAGCCTCTCCTTTTGGAAGGAGCAAGCCCTCTGGTACAGATTGGAGCACATGAACCTTCTTCCTAATGAGGCTGCTGTACAAAACCCCTTAATCTAGCAAACCCCTGAGACTATAGAAACAAAAATTCTTTTTCATCTGTTTTACTTAAGCCCCTATTAGTTTCTTCTGCACCTGAGAGTAGGAAGGCTTGGAGTGGGAAATTGTTGCTGTTTTACCACAACCCTATGCCTAAAAAAAAAGTAACTAGACTCACTGTGATGAGACAGCTGTGAAGAAACTAGTCTTCATGATGGAGATTTAATTATTCTAGTATTGACAAAAATGAGAATTAAAGGAGGAATCAACCTGCTGACTTCCACAGGCAGTAAAAAACAAGTTTATCTTTCATTGTGTATTGAGCTCGTAGCTATGATAAATTCAATAATGGTCTGGTGGGTGTTTAGTGCTTTATGATAACATATCATTTGGCTTCAAGTAATCATGGTCTTAGGCTATGAAGGTAACAAATAAGACTTCAGACAGTATCATGTTGCTAAATTCATATATTTCCAGAAAGATGATGGGAGAGGAGGGGGGAGAGCAAGAAAAAAGTGGCATTTAAAGCAGAGTAAATAATGCAATCATGTTGTTCCCAGCAACAGCAAACAGTTAAAAGTGATAATGGAAGTTACTGGAGTAAAGCAACAACATATCAAGTACAGACAGAAAGCAATTACAAAAGGTGTAACAGAAAATTGAAGGGACAAGATAGCTGATGTAAAAAGCACACAAATGCTCTGTAAACATTCAAGGGAGAAAAGTTGCTAATAATAATCTATGAAGGTTCAGGGAATGCTAATCAGTGGAGAGCTGCTCTTCATTTGTACGAGGACACATGGGCCCTTTCCAGGTTTAAATAAATGACTAAATGACAGAGATTAAGTCAGTGGTGTTCTTAAAAAAAAAAAAAAAAGTTCAGTGAATAGTGTACCAAAAATAGATTTACTGGATTTTCAGAGACTTTCAGAGATTCTCTAAAGCCACCAATCTATCTGCAAGGAAAACATGATTTACCACACATACCACATAATGTGAACCCCATCACTGAGTGTGATTTGAGCCAATGGTGTTGTGCTCAGCTCAGGAAATTTGCTGCCTTTCAGGCCTTTCCTACCATCACTCATTTTGTTGCATCTACCTTTGCAAGAAGCCCAATTTAAGTTACTTTTGGACAAAAATAGAAATAGTGATGTTGTACAAAGCAGGGAATACTGAATAGCAGGAAAATTAGACAACCAACCATCTCAGGGTTCAATTCCACATTCAGCCTCAGCTTTTTGGGGTAAGTCAGTTACTCAGAAGTCCAGCAGGACCTTTAAAGCCATCTTACTTTCAAAAGCCTCACTGCTCAGTCCACATTTCCTCAGCATAGGGCTCAGAAGAGTACTCATTACTTATTAAAATTGCTAATTCTACAGATGCACTTTGAATATCCTAGGAACAAAATTCACAGAAAAAAGCACAGCAGCAAGAATCAAATTGCTGTCTCAGATGGGCAATACTGAAGGCCCAGTGTTGTTTTGTTGCCCATTAATTTTGACAGTACGGACATATTTGCTGATGGAAAGCAAAATATATAAGAATAAGACCACAGTGGTGAGATGCTGTATCAGGGGATGGCATGTTTTCTGTCAGCCTTGACTGACTTAAATTTAATTTCTTTCTTTCCTTTGTGAGTTAGAGAAGTTGGCAGGGTTCATATCTATTCTGCTGAGTAAAAGTAACCTGGTAGGAGGCGAGGAGCCTTGGTCAGTATATCAGACATAGAGAACATTGAGTTTAGAGATTTCCTCCCTGCAGGCCCTCATGTCCATAGAAATACTCCCCAGAGCCTTCACTGGACAGTTTATGGCTCATGGGCACAGAGCTCAGTTTGTCCTCAATTTTCAGAGACCATACTGATTTTTCTGCTTGTGCCTGGGTATCTGATTGTTGGCTTCTATATATAATTGGAGATATCCATTTCTTGGCATTTAGTTCTGCTTTAGAAAATTATCTCATGCTTTAGCTTTCCCCGTGTTCTCAAAGAATACCACTACTTCTCCAAGTGAGAAACTTCAAGCTACGGATTTTATTAGGAACAAACATTTCAAAAGCAGAATAAGCCCCAAAATATGAGACTGGAAGCAAGTAGGCCATGAGTGTGTTGCATAAGGCAAAGAAGCAACAATTTTGAGAAGAGCCACCGGACAAATCCTAGGTTTAGAAGCAAGTATTAAATTAGCAAGAAATAACACTTTTTTTCTGTTTCTTTTTTATTAATAGCATTTCCAATGTTTAAGGTCAATCATCAGCGTGTCTCACAGTTCAGAGATGAGAATACCTGATACTTCTTCAAGGCACATGGACATGTGCATTTCTTCCTCATACATTCCTCCAGAGTAGCAGTAGCTTTCTTAACATTCACCAGCTTAAAGATGTATTGAAAATGTACATTTTATTATAAGTCTTAAAACATCTTGGTTTTTCCCCATATATTTCATCACGGCAATATAAAATTCAAGGTCTTTAACCAGAGAGCATGATAATTTATCGGAGCTTCATCTCAAACTCTGCACATACACAGTTTTTCAACACTTTTCATTCTTGAGAAAATATCCCTTTGAGAGATTAGAATGATCACCATATGAAATTTTAATTATTTAGGCCCAAACTATAGCAAAGTACCAACAAAAACAACATAAAACCTTTAGCATCCAAATTTCTAAGAATGGTAGGTTTTGTAAGCTTAAATATTTAAATGTAAATAGTCTTTATTTCAAGTACTGTAAAAGAGAAACATTGCCACTTACTGGCAGTACCAATGTCTTTACAATATTTGTAGACATTTATGTGCATCTTTCAAATGCTCTGTTAACCTTTATAGTATTTGTCAATAAAAAGCCCCATTAACATTTAAAATGTGTATGTCCAACTATACTTCAAGCAAGAATCAAAAGATAGCCTGTAAGAAACAGTTATTTACCACAGACTACATTACTGGGGATTTCAAAAAGCTCACATTTCTTACAGTAAAAAAAAGGCAAAAAAAAGGTAAAAAAAATAATTGTGTCATCAGTTGGCACATGACCTGGGGACATGGCCTGGGCAGATGTGACCATCAAGGGCAAATGGGTATCACCAACAATACAGTACAACTTTGGAAAGAATAGTGCAGCCAGTTGGAGCCACCTGAGGAATACTGGAGGGCTAAAGAGATCATACTGAAACTGAAATTTAAACACTGCTTTTGCAATAGAATCATCAGCACTTACCTGGTTACTAACGACTAACCTTACCTGACATTGAGAATTTGTCTTCATTGGGCAAAAACTTAATCAATGAAAACATAATCATTGGACAAGAATTAAAATCACAGCTATGGAGTTGACACTCCTCAATCAAGCTGCTGAACTGGAAGCGATGATGACAAAATTCACCAGTTCAGGTATGTCCCTCTGTTTCAAGCACCACTGATTTAGCAGAATCCCTATGTGCTGCTTCTGTAAAATGAGTATTTCAAATGGTAAGGAAAATAATCCCAAAACCTACAAACTTAAAGTGAAATCAAGTAGTCTATTACCACTGCTTTTATAAATCATTAATGAGGACAGCATGACCTGTTCCACTGAAGAGAAAAAAACCCAAAAACATTAATTGTCTTCAAGTGTGGAGAAGCACTCACAGTGACAGCAGAGGAATTCATTTCATCACTTTAGAACAAGGAAATCTATAGACTCCAGAGAAAATTTACAACCAAAATGGAGCCAGTGTGACAAACAGCGCTCATGTAGCAAAAATGAAAATGTCAAGTCTGCAAATTCAACAAAAAAATGTATTTTAGTGGCTTTTCTTCCTCGGGCTCCTGTTTGACAAAGCACCACCTCGGTACAATCATTCCTTTCACCTCACGTCCGTCTTGTCTTCTGTTTTTTTGTCTGTCTCTTTGCATCCTCTGAGCCACCAGTGTCAGAGCCTGTCTGTCCAAGAGCACGGACTCCTTGCAGTCGAGTTGTCAGCTGGAGCAATAAGGGAATGAGCTGGGGGAAAAATAATGGGAAGAGTTGTGGTTTCAAAGGTCTGAATGATAATGTTCTTTAGACACATGTAGCTCCTAACAAAAAGAATCTATTGTATAAATGGCACATCTACAAAGACATCAGAATATGGCAGCAAATCTTGCAGAGCAATCAACTCAAATTTCTGGGAATTAAAACCTAAAGTGATTGTCAGTGACTTTTTTCCTGCAGTCATGTCACCAAGAACAGCAGTTTGAGTCTTGAGTCTAGAAATTACTGCTATTTTCAATGGAGGCAGTTTCAGTGACACTGTAGAAAAAACCTGAAGAATCTAATGTTGAGAGCTGTCTTACCCATGTTTGAGAGGAAATCAAACTGCACAAATACAATTTCTCTTCTTGGCAAAACAGAAACCCAGTCATATCAGAAAAGTCTAGAAGAGCACACCTTGTTAACAAAGAGGTGGTTATATGGCAGATAGTTGTATTCTTCTTGAGAGTTTTTGACTAGGGAAGGTGTAAAGTTAGAGACCAGACTTGAGGACTTGTAAGATTTTTTCCAGCCTGATTGTTCCTGAAGCCAATAAAATAATTCTTTTCATTCCTATAATCAGAGTCTGGTTTTCTGAATTTGAATGATGCTGTATTCTTTTTTACTCAGAGCCATCAACTGAGAAATCAAAATTCAGCCATAGCACAGGAACTCATCTTCACACTAACTTTTTTTAAAGGAAGGTAATTGTCCAAAAAACATGGCTACACCATGGATTTTCTTAAAATATGTCACATAACATGACTGTGACTGCATCTCTCTCTGGATAACAACCCAACAAACCCTCAGTAAACACAGTATAACCTAGTCATTGACAGGACAATAATATCTGAGTAGAACAAAAACCCCATGCCTGACCTTATCATGGTTGTAACCAGCCAACAGCAGCAGTAGTGTCAGTGGTAACGCAATGTAAGATCCCTGGGCAATGTCTTGTTCAGGCAGCTTTCTCTGGAAACAGAGCAGACCATGGATTTCATGGTTTTAAACAGTCAACTGTGAAATCCCTCAGCTTTAAGTAACATCAGCAATAGGATCGTGTGGCATGTCCAGCCCTTCCCATCTGACTTGCTTCCAAGTGCTGCTCTAAGATTTACTTTACCTTCCCCTTCAAAGCAATCCTCTGATCAGACTCACTCATGTTTTACCTTCTTCCTGGGGTTGGCTGTTTTGTAAAACTAATCCACTGATGGTCAGTCTCCCCTTCACAATAAACCTTCGATTTACCGTCACATACCTCCCAAACCTCTATGATCCCAATGGCACCACTACAGCAACCCTACGAGCACAAAACCTTTCAGGTACATCTGCATCCTTCATCTCTAGCTCCTGTTTCATGCTCCCCTCATGTTCATTGGCAACTGAACATGGCATGAAGAAAAGAGAAACAGATCGTTTGTTACAGAATGAACACCTCACCCAATTGACTGTCCTGTTCAGAACACAGCTTCTCTCCCTCTCAAGGGAGAAACTTCCCCTGATATTGGTTTGAAACCCCTCTGCTTTACCCTCAGCTCCAATAACTAAGGCTCTCTTTCTGGCCTGGTGACACTTCTCTCATATACACAACAGTCTTTGTCTTTCTCCTTCATCCCTGACCTACTGCAACCTTCAGTGAATGTCATGGCTACAATCCCTTCCTGAACTCCTTACCTGCCTCCCACAACATGCCTGGTTATGAGATAACATCTCTGCCTGAGGCCTTAAATGTGGCCAAATCCAGATCCATTGTCACTTTAGTGCCACTCGTAAACCATTGTATATTTACACTATTAGAAAGTTTGGCCAAGAGCACAGAATATATGCAGGCTGTGCCACCAGACATTGCTCCCAAGGTAAACACTGGAACATGAAGTATTTTGTACTTACAGTGGGACTGAAAACCAATGTAATGTGTTTATGATATCCAATGGCAGTGAAAGAAACTTGAGGCAGGGTGTAGTCATACTGTGATTTAGACAACGTAGAATCCAGGAGCACCACGTAATTCTGTGGGTAAAAAAATACAGGCTACAGCATCAGGAGCAGTCTGAGACAAAAGCAGGTTTAAAGGCAAAAGTCAGTTAAACAGGATTCAAATCCTCCAAGACACTGGTTAGTCCAGCAAGAATACAGCTCTGCACACACACCAGAAATAACACTTCAGTGTCCTTAGGAAAAAAACTGAAGTGATCTCGGCCAATTTTCCAGCAATATTCTTACCTCTCCATCCCGGAGCAGCGGAGGGAAATGGAAAAACAGGGATAGGCCTAAGTTGACTGTATGAATTGGGTTGTCAAGATTTTCACTTTTGTAGAGCTTCACCTGTAAGTCAAAGAAGAAAGCACAAACTGGGTATTTCTGAACCTGCATCACAACAGATATTTCAGACATCTCACATCTTCAGGGATAAAAGCACTTCAAAATTCATCATATGTTTATATAAACAGAAAGTTGCCAAGTAAGGACAACCAGAAATGTTCTAATCTGGGATGTAAAAAGTCACAGAAACAGTCTTTTCATAGCACTTGACATATTTAGGAGCAACTGATGCCTGACGTTTTCACATATCTAATGTGATATGACAAGTAGTCTATTCTGTGGATCAAAAAACCACTCACTTGTGTCTGTATCAAATTTTAGCATATCTTTCAAAGACAAAAGCTTCTGCCTTCAAAGCCAGGGTGATGATATGCATCCATCAACAGCACATGTGCTTTATATGCAACACAAGACCCTTCCTAATATGAAACAGGTACAGGCTTGGGTAACTTTAATAGAATTAAATTTTGACATCAATTCCTATTTTTTTATGATGAACTGCAAGAGTCTAAATTTCCCCAGTAAGATGAGAAACATGCTCAGGGGCTCTTCAGTAAGGTGATACATTTTCCTTTCACACCTGCTCTGAGTGCTGGATCCTTTGAATGTCTCCCAAAAACAACCAACATCTTAGCAATGAGATCTTGGCAGGTGAAATGCATAACAGACTAGTCTGAAAGAAATCCAGGCCCTGCATTTATATTTGTAGGTAACATTTAAAAGAGCTTCTAAATGTGAGAAATGATACTATAACTCCTACTCCACTAACACCTCTTGCAGACACTTCCAGCATTTGCACTGTAAGCCAAAAGGATCCCAGGTGTTTAGCATTTTTCAGATAACAGTATTTTGAATTTTGAAAATTTCAGCTCTACTATTTGTCTCATGCTATGTATTATAACTGTATTTTTAAATTCACGTGTCCTGTGATACTACTGCATTCGTATGGTATCTTCTTTCTAGCAGACATGCAGGTCAAAAATTCCAAGTGTTTCGGAAATTAATGCAGTTCTCTGGCACAAAGGACTCACTTCACCCTTGGTGTCTTGATCTCTCTATAGATAGAGCACTTCTAATCAGAAAAGCAGATCCCGAAACGTGCAGGCCAACCAGAGAACGATACTTCTTAAAGATATTCCCATGAAAAATGGAAACATTAAAGCAAAGCAGGAACACTACAATCTTAAATTCTATCTGGAATTCAAATTCACCTTCATTCAAGTATTAGCTCTAATTTGATATAAACGTGTGCTCTGGCTACTGAAAAATTTCCAGTGACCCTGCAAAAAAACCCATTGTGAATGCAGTAACAAATACACTTGACAAAGATGAAAGGTTTGAACTTACACATAATGTGGAAAGATATTCAGAAGGTGTAATTACATTTCCACTTAAATCAAACTGATTAATTTGCCGGAATGCTATGATATTAACATCATCAATGTCACTGTTCCCAACCTGCAATGTAAAACGAGTCAGTCATGTTTTCACCAACAAAGGAAGAGTTAACTGTTAACACAAATATTGCTCATCATTTTAATTAAAAAGTGAAATTTGTTCTATAGTAACCCCATGGAAACTTGAAGGCTTTCCAATTGCAAGTACTTCAGAGTGCACAGCTTGCAACTGCAGACTTGTGCACTATCAGCATGAGGCTCAAGGCATTCAGTTAAACTAAAAATGGAAGTATCAAAGGCATACATTATTCTGCAAGAGGCTGAGGTACACACATAGATCTGCCTGATCTCAGAACACTGGTCTCAGTATTTTGCATCTGTGCTGAGAGATGCATTTTATTGTGCTAGGATGTTTATACAGTTGACTAATGAGGAATATGCTCATATCATAAAATGACCTACATCAAAAACACATAATTTTATATTCTTAAAAAAGTGTTTTAAACACAAAACATCCCTGTTTCTAAACCTGAACTATGATCAGAGTATGAGAAGACATCTAATCAAATAGTAACTACAGTAACAGGCAAGTTATAGTTAGGCCAGGTACAACACTGGTGCCACAGAGACTACATTTTTCCTGCAGGTGCCTCAAACATTTCTCTCTCCAGGAGACAATATCAGTAGCACAAGCTACTGCATCAGCTGTCACTTGCAACACAGAACCTTCATACAATTTTCTGGAATTTGGGTTTCCAGTCCCTTCCCAACCAGCAAGCACTCTCAGAGAGACACTAAAGACTTGAAAGATTTTTGCCCTCCTGTTGTGCTGTGAAGGAGGGCACTCTGGTCAGGTTGGTGTCTGAGCTCAAACAATTACCATCCCCCACTGAAAGGCTCTGGACAACCAACAAGGGTAATTAACCTTTGTTGAATGTCAAGAGATAAATGTGAGGCAGCTAATCTGGATCTGTAAGGATGGAGGAATATTTAACAAGATTGCATCAGTTTTCAATTCAAAGTTATTATTACTTTTATAAAGACTTGCTAGTCTGAATGATAATATCACCTACTGCAGGATTTGGGCCAAAACATAACATAACAATATAACCAAAACATAACATAAAAATGTATCAATCCATAACTAAGATAGGATAATATGACAATTTATGACATCCCCAAGTCACTACTGCTTTGTTCCACATCTTAAAGAAATGTTGAAAAGTATTCTCTACATTTATTCTCTTGTTTCTGGATGTACAGTTTTACTATTTGTTTACTGTTTGGGCGTTATCTTACTCCAAATTTTGAGCTACGGTGTTGACACACAATATGGGGCCCATATTTAGGGAGTCAGTTAACTTGCTGAAAGGGACTTGTCTGAAGAGAATGCATTCACTACAATGCTGCTGATAGAACAGGTATAAGGCCTAGAAAGATGTATTTCATATTTAAGTGATACTACAAAAACAAAAGAAGAAAATACCTCAATTGCCCGATGTTGCGGTAAAGCTCTTTCAATGTGATCATTGCCTTCAGCTTTGAGTTGGACATGATACACACAACCAGGCTAAAAGAAACATTCAGATGATAAATCCCACCACTGAATAATGCATACTTTAATTTTAGATAGCAGTAAGAGAACTTTCTAGCATTCCATTTAAGATACACCACCCAAACAGATTTAACTCCATGCAGTTGAAGTTTCCATAATTCCAAATCGAAAATTTAGTTCAGTAACACTGTTAGGAGTATGTACTGTCAGCAAATACGAAAGGGCTATCACAGAACTTTCCTGTGATGTTTTATTACATCACAGTATGAAAAGAAAACATTTGCTGCAAAGCATTTTAGCTAGGAAGAAAACACATATATAGGATTAAAACCTGATCTGAAATGTTTGAGCTAGAAAGAAAACACACAAACGAGATAAAAATCTGATCAAATACTGCTTTCTACTTCAGCAAACTGCTTACTCCATACAGAGTGGTCCCATAAATTCAGCTTCCACATTTCCTGCAGACAGCTTCCTCCACATACATTCTGTGCAATCAACATCATACGTACACCCAATATCCTGACAAAAATAGTCTGTCGGTATTTTACAAGAGAAACTAAATGCTTCCCCAAATTCTTTTGTCTAAGAAAATTCCCTGCTACACCACCTGAACACCAGTCAGACACACTCAGTACTGACCAGGGCCCCGTGTCACGTTCCATGAACTGCCCAGTGTTTGTGGGAGGCCATCACAGTTTGCTTCCAGCAAATTCCACAGACTTACACCACAAGCTTTTCCCCATTTTATTAGACTGAATGTGCACTATATGACAGTGTTTCCTCACACAGAGAGACTTAAGGGAGTCTGAGCTAGCAAATGTGATAACAGAAATTGGTAGCTAATTAATGGAATACATTTTATTGCTCCACCCTCAAAAAAAAAAGTAAATGACAGAGAGTGTTCTAATCCTTACCCGAAGGCCACGTAGCCTGAATTTGCCCTCTTCGTCAGTTATTGTGTCTTCTCCATAGATGCTACAATCCTCCTGTCCCACAGCTTCCACTGAGACTCCCTGCTCAGGTTCTCCATTCAAAGAGGAAACTGTGCCGTAACAGCTACAAGTATAAAGAGAACCAGTAGCTATAGACGTGTAGATGCTTTTTTAATGCACATTTTAAAGACATTTTATAGTTACAACTAATGGTATCAGTACCTAATGTATTTAGCATAGTATGGGGAGGAAAAGGAGAATTTATAATGTGTTTGTAAAACAGTTTAACCATTAGCATTGACTGCAGTTCAGAGCACAACTTTGCAAATCCAAGTTCCCTAACCACCATGAACAGCAGCTCTTTCTTACCCTGGAGGGCAACGAAAGGAAGGATCTGGAAGTCAGATCCCTGAATTGGTTTAATATATCTAGAGTAGTCTTCTCCCACTGGACACAGCACAAGCCACTTCCAGTGTCACTGACACAGCACTTTCACAACAATATTTCTCCTTTTAGCCCTGCCAGCTGGGTTTAGCTATATATCCACGTCCAAGGCTAAAAAAAGTACTTATATACAGCATAACAAAGTTAAATTATGCCTTCAAAGGTCTCCTCTAAACCCACAGAACTAGGAGAAAACACACATTTGGTGTAACACCTCCTGATACAGCCCCTAGCACTTTTCATGGCATTCCATCTCTACTGACCTGTAAGCTGTTCTGTAACCAGTTATCTGAATTTTAAGATTTTGTCCTTCCTGCACTTCAATCATTTGTGATGATGGTTCAAAGCGAAATTCTTTCATCATGGGTTTAAAATAATATTGCCCTGGGCTCTGCAAAGAGGCACAAAACAAACTGTTTACAGAGAGTGACACATAAATTCACCAACTCCAAAGCAAAACACTTTGCAAGTGTTCCCTAAAGAGCTGAAGTTCTCTGTTCCAACCACAGGTTAAACTGGTTGGAGAATGTGAGCACTAAAAACCAGGGAGCACACTGGACAATAAAACAATAGAATTCTACCAATGGGACAAAGCCTGAAGACAGAAAGGAAACTACAGCCTTAAAACCTTATCACAAGACCTCAAGGACAGGAAAGTGACCACAAAAGAAGGATGTCTTCGAGGAAACTATTCAGGCATGTCTACACACATATACAGATCAATAATCTAATTAGATTTCCTCCCTCTAAAGACTCTCAAATGATCATCAACAAATTGGCTTGTTTCATGTTTAGAGACTGCAAATTAGTAACTGAGATCAATCAACATCATCTACTACCTGTTGGGGAGAAATCTCTTGCCATGTTAGATTTCATATCTCTCACTTGCTAAGATTTTAAGGGCTGTCCACTCTCAATGATCTACATCTCTCATCGTGGGCTGTGATTTCAAAGCAGACCTGCCACTCAAGAGAGCCAATAGTATCTGTATTTGGGAGGGCAAAGTAGCACAGCATCACACATGCAGCCACATTCAGAAGAATCAATTCCAACTTACCAGATTGGAAAAAGTCAGCATGCCATTATCCTGTGTAAGGAGGTTGGACCGAAACACTCCTCCACTGAGAGACAACAGAACTCCAGCAAGAGCCTGGTCATCCTCTGATTTGATCTATTTTTGAAAAATCAGAAATTTTAAGTGAAAGCAAGGCTTGCTTTAAGAAGAAGAGTTCAATTCAGAACCTCCTTGCAGAGCACTCACCTGCAGAACTAACATCTGCAGTGAAACCCCTTCTGCCACACCACATGGCTACAGAATCTTTTGCTCTCAAAACCTGGGCAGGCACAGCCACAAAGACCATGTGCCACCACAACAGCCATTCTCTATCACTTCCCAGGACATGCTGGGGGCTATAACAAAGTATCCCAAAGACTAAAAACAGGCACTTGCTGGACCAGACTGTACACTAAAAAAAACACCATGAGGAATAAAACTCATTAAGAGCAGATGGTGCAACTCCACAAAAGCAAATAAAGCCAGACTTTTAGACTGCAGGCTAACTTTCACTCTATACACCTTGTGAAATATCTTCTGCATGGCAAGTCATGGTCTACAACTAAGTTCATCTACTGAGGCTAGTTTCCCCAAATCCCTTACCAATTTGTCTTTGGCTGGGAGACATGAGTTAACTTCTTTCCTTGTCCAGCTCTAACTGTACACACTATTCCTCCAGAACCCCAAGTGTTTAGAACATTACCTCAAATGTTACCCCAGCAAGAGCAAAAGCTTTGAAGTCTCCAACTGTTCCTTCTACTGCAGTCAAAACAAAACCTTCCTTCTGAGCAGTAATTGTATATTCCAAGTCACTGTGGAGGGGCCCAACACTTCAAATAAAAGGAAAGCAGAACTTATTTTTTAAGTTACCATTGCATTTTAACTAAAGAATTTAAAAGTTCAGAACAAACCTGTTCATTACCTGTAAGCACCTTTGTCATCGGTGAAAACTGTGATAAGTGGAGAAGTTGCTCCCTTTTCACTAATGACAATCTCAACACCTTCCAATTCAGGATGAATTCGCCCTTCCAGAAATAAGCCTGCTTTTCCATGAATCTCTATCAGCTTTCCAGGACAACTCTCTTGGTCATTGCAAAGGGGATTTAAGACAAATAAGAAAGTCAAAAACACACTCGCCACTCTGGCTTACTGCTTACAGCAGTTTAACTCCTTCCAAAGTGATCAGATGATGTCTTTTATCTTAGAATAAGAGATCAACCCACACAATTTTATGGCCTCTCAACACATCTCAAAATATCTAAACATTGCCATAATCCATAACTACACCTCAAAGCTATAAGCACATCTTCAAAATACATATTTTATATTTCTTAAGTGGTTGGAGGATTAAGTTACATATACTGCAGCTACATGGAGATAGTGGCTACAGGATTTCCTTCAAGCCAAGATTATGCTGAACTTTAACTACATTTTTTGACTTAAAATTCAGGTCAGCATATGTCTTGTTAATGACATTAAGTAAAATTTTATTTCCCCCTCCAATGTATTTAGAATGTGCAAACACAGTCACATAGAAAGAGGTGCCTAACATTTCCTAGTGATTTCAAACAAAGTATGCTATGAGAATAAGATGGACACTGATTTAACAAGTAGCATCAATTGACTGATGATTACTCTGACACTTTAGAAGTTTACTTTTTTTGTGTGAATCGTTTTATTATTGCAATTTACTGGGGAAAAAATGTAACAGAAACTTCAATTTGATAACAAACTTGAAATACAAACACTCTTTTAGCACAGCTATTTTTCTAGATGACAGTAATATCTATAGTTCTGAAAATCTGGTGTAATATCCACAAACCTACCTCCTCCTCTTGTGCCAAGTGGCTGTTCAGCACTTGGAAGCATACTCTGCTGATCAAAACTATACTTAAATCCTCTATCAAACAGCCATGCTTCCAAATTCCAGAATGAAATTGGCCCAAAGAAATAGCTGCAACTGAAACTTTCTAACATTACCTTTGAAGAGTTATTATATGTTTATTTACAAGGATACATTTCTGCCTTAAAAATCTACTCCTTTCAAACTATAAATTATTTATATTTACCTCCACTAACAAATGCTTCCACATAAGGTGGGTAGAAAAGCAGCTCTTTTGATGATGGTGTCACAGTAATTTTCTCTCCAGACCTGCAAAACACAAATAATATACAATTAGAAGAAAATTGAATTAGCAGTTCTCAAGGAGAACAGAGTATGGAATACTGACCCAAGAATCTAGCTAAATACTCCAAGAAAAAAGTGCCAAAAATAACCTAAGCAAAATCCTTACTATGTAGCACCAGTTTCCATTTAGCTGACAGTCATCAAGAACAGCCACAGATATCCATAGGGCAGCTCTTTCTTATATAGAATTATATCACTGTTCTGTTAAGCAGAAACACCAGACAACAGTACAAAGAACACATCTTGTCCACTGGAGCTTGGAATTACCTTGCCCAGTATGAAAAATCATATAAGAATGGTCCTTGGAGCTCCTCCACCATTTCCTGCACTGGTGGCTTTGTTCCTTCCTCCTCTTGGCCCTTCTTCTCTCTCTCCTGTCGGCGGGTCTCAATCTCTGCCAGCTGCTGCTCCCGACGCAACTCCTGCACAGATTTCAAGGGCCCTAAAACTAAGGCGGGTTCACTGTCAATGGATGACCTGAAAACATGGAGGAGAAAACAAAATTATCTCCTTCCACATGGAGGATAAGAGCTTGTTGTATCTGTTAATCATTGCCTTTATACCACAGCAGACAAATCCCAAGGTATTTTTCAAACCCATTCCTTTTTAATTGTGCTGTTAATTCCAAGCTTTATATCAGTCTTACAAGAAAAGCTCATTCACCTACCTGGCCTAGCCAGAAAGGACCTACTTACAGCCCTCACAAATCCTGCCCCACCACACTAAAAACATTGAAGGAGTTTTGCCCCCTGTTGCCTCCTCCTCTCTGCAGTGCTTCAGCATCCCACAGCACTGCCAGTGTCACATTGCAACATCTCAACCACTCTGCAGAGGCTGACACCTAAGCCTAGCTTCGGTTTTAGGAAGTAGAGTCTTGATTTTCCAGGAGGTATCAAACACCAGCTCTGCTGCAGGAGCAAACACCTCTCACAGAAGCACTGACAAGACAGCAGGAGTGGTAAATTTTTCGGCCAAAGGATCAGTTTGTAAGAGTACTTCTAATAAAGCCCTTAACTAAAAGAGAAAACTGGGATGTCAAACCCGAGAACAAGCTTAGTACAGAAAGAACGAGTTGTACAAAACAAATAAAAACCTGCTAAAGTCACTATTTTTTTCAGAACTAGAAGTTTTCTCTCAGAACCTTCCTCTCTCAGGAGTAGAGCATACAAGGAGAAAAAGACTTCTATCACAAGTACTTCCAACAGCCAGCAATTCCCAGCAAAAACTCTGAGTTCTATCTGCTCCATACATTACAACAATTCAGCTATCTTGTCACTGTGCAATGAACAGATTGCTAGATAACTTTAACCAAGTTCTTGAAATCAGCTTGGAACAATGCATTTTGCTTCACTTTCCCTGATCTTGCGTCCTCTCTTTTCTAGCATTTTCATCCACACTTAAACAATCCTTTTTATCTTATCATGTCTCTTCCACAACATTCTGAAATTCCCCATGAGGAATGAACTAAAACGATCACAATTACTTTTTCTACAACCACTTTAGATTATTTTCGGACAGAACTGTCTCCTGCTTCAGTCTTCACCTATATTCTGTCGTTTTTAAGAGAAACAGTAAATATTGCTCTCTCACACTGAGTTTCATCAAGGCTTTAAATAATTTGTCTGTAGTCCAGAGACAATATAGAAACATGAAAAGTTTTTTTGGTCTGAAAGTGGATTAAAAATCTACACAGACTCACATAACCTCATGATATTCATAATAAATTACTACAGTCTTATTTTTCAAATGTAACAAGCCATTAGCAAAAAAACGTTAAGAATCAGCTTTACTTTTGGTTGGAGTTGTTTGGGGTTTTCTGGTTAACTGAAAATTCACAGGTCACAGCCACGGATCTGGTACACAAACACAGGCTTGCAAAAACAACTGGCTTGCTTTCAAACCCAGAGCTGCTCCTTTTATGTTGATGCCACTTCACAAATTGGACTTTAGCTGAAAAGCTTCAGGCAAGATTGAACAGAGATGATCTGTGGCAATTGAGCCGCCTTCAAAGCACTTACCAAGTCTCCAAAAAACGCAACAAGCCTCCAAGGTCAGTATAATATTCACCTCATCACTAAGTTTTAGTTTTTAAAATCCTAATGGCTCTCAGCTGTCTCAATGTTTCCTTTCCATCTGCTGTAGTTGCCCAGCAGTTGCAGTGATAGGTTCATTAATCTCAGAGAACTCAAGGCAATACCCTGCAGCTAATGTTCTCTGAAAAGATGTTTTCTACACTCAAAAAAGTTTGAGAACCCATAGTCTAGAACAAGTAGCCATCAGCAGAGCACTAATAAAACACTCATCATTATCAGACACTTCCAAGTGGATTTGGCACCTCGTACAATTAAAGCTGTTCACAAATCAGTGCTCCCTCGTGAGCTATCTGTTCAGCTAAACATAAATTGGTGCATCAGTGTGTAATCACTCAGTATGGTGCTCCTTTTATAACCCTCTTCACACCAGTAACAGTGCTTTAAAGCAGCAGATTCTCATTCTGAGCAAACAAAAAAGGAAAAAAACAATAGATGCCAGAGCTAAAAAGTTCTGAACTAAATAAACCCATACCCTCTGAATTCTGAAATGTCAGTTCATTAAAGTGTATAAAATCTCAGAAAACTCATTCCTTTTTATCATGACATACAAGTAGGGAGGGGCTATATTAAAATGAAGAGACAATGTTCAAAATGAGGGCTGGAAATTATTTATGTATCTCCAAAGAATTAAAAGAACAACTTAATATAAAAATCTCTTGCAGTCTAGAGCTGGTTGCCATCCCCTTAGAAAGCAGACACTATAGTATTAAAACTGGAGTAAGGCTTTATGAGAGAGATGTCTTTTTCTTCCACTTTTTATAGCCCCAAGATTTCCTTGCTCTTACTTAATGGTAATAGTCACATCCATCAGTTTATCAGTTACAATCGTGCCAAGGACATGGTGTCGAACTGCAGTGAGCGTCAGTATACTGGGAGAGGACCTGTAAATCAAAGTAACAAAGAGATGAATCCAAGGTCTCCCTCCTAAATAACCAAATCTTATTTAGCAGAGTTTGTGCTCCCACCTCTAAAATTGAAATGCTTTATAAAAGATCATCTAGAAATCACACAGCAAAGCTGTAGTGCCGAGACGATCACATATTGGAATGGGAGGGATTTCCAGCTCTGAACCCCAAATCACTGCATGACATGGGACAATTACTTCCTTTGTGCCTCCTGCTTCCTCTCAAGCTAAAGCTGATTAGATCGATTTCCTATGTGCAACCCCTTTACAGACAACAGAAGGACACTCAAAATTCTGTCATATTAGACATAGTTGACCAAGATCCCCCAAGTCTAAAGGAGCTTTGCTGTCAAAAGAGGGTTTCTGCTTCTATCCATTCACTGACTTTGTGCTGGCTCTCATGTTTAATGTCTCTCATTTAAGTATTTTCAATTCACTAATACAGCAGAAGACAATCCAGTTTTAATGCTGAATTTGTTCTCTGCCGTGTTCATGAATGAGAAGCAACGTGAGAGCAGCAATCCTACTTTTTGCAAGCAAAGGACAATCAAGCACACCACCAGAGCACAATCTAAAAATAACTAATAAAACTTGGCTGACAGGAAGATCAGCATTGCCTGCTTGTGACTGGGGTGAGTATTTATTCAGCTTGCAAGAAATGGGGTGAGCAGAATCAAATCACCAGAGGCATGGCACTAGTGTGCAGTAGTAGTGTGTGCCTTTTAGAAAACTTACTGTCCTACCTTTTGCATTTCAACTCTCAGAAGTAATCAACAGTTTTCACTGAAATAACTGTTCTTTGTTACAAAGCAAGGTCAACACTACACAGAGAGAAGACTGGAAAAATACTCATTTAAAGTAACAATAGAGAATCTTTTAATTGATTTTGGGGGTATTTTTAAGATAGAAAGAGCAAGAGAATATATGTGATAAAACTTGCCAAAGCTTCCCTCTATTGGTTAGAGACAGTCCTAACACCACCGTCCTGAACTGCTGAAAACAAGCAGCTGCAGCAGAAGGCAGCTTTGTGAGAAAGCATGTTGACAGGCATAAGATCATAAACAGATCACACTCTTACGTGTCATAAGTGTAATACTCGTGTTCAAACTGGTGGCAGGAACGTGGGGTCACTTCGTAAACACCTATAAACGTTAAGACAAAGAATGATCTGCTGAAAAAATTATTATGTTGGCTGAGTTCCCAAGATCACATGAGATTGAAGGTATAGAAACAATTACAAAACCTGACTATGTATCTACTGCTCTCCCCGTGGACACTTTCTGATGTGACTGGCAAATAGAACCCATATGAATGCAATTATTTTAACATGATCTTCATTCATCAAAGTCCATCACAAAGATAGAAACAGTAATATTTTACTTCTGGAATCTAGATTTAGGTGAGGGACCAAAGAGTCAGAGAAGCAGAGAATTCTAAAAACAGAACATTTATATACAGATGTAAATAAAACAATGCCTTTCAAAAGCCTCAGAAACCACAACAGACATGGAGGTTTTTTTAATTCCCAGCAGTATTATGAGTATGAGTATCTTTCTCATTTTTTTAAACCAACATTTTAGAGCTGTTACCTGGCTTTGAAAGACAGAACCTATTCACTCCTTTAGACAGGTTATAAACACCAACGTTCTCTGGTCCATTTCCATCCTGATAAAACTCCTGCAAACCCATAGAACAATTCACTATTAGTAACTACCAAACAACAAAATGAAAACAGTTATTTGTCTAAAGACACATCAATGCATCTCCTTTATAGCAGCTAACATCACAAGACCATTTTACCAAATCTAAGAGACAGATTTTAAAGCACTCTAAACATCAATGCTGCTGTGCTGTATGACCCTCTAGAGGCACAAGAAAGCCTTGGTTTCAAGAATAATCCAACCTACTTACATAAGGTCACTATAAAAATACAAGAATATTTGTTGCCTACATACCAGTGTGATTGCATGAGAAAGAGAACATCTCAGCATATATCCAGTTTGCCTGAATTCTACTCCTGACACATCTTCCTCCATGACTTCCAATTCCAAAGACTTATTCTTCCAGCACCAGTCTTCATGTATAATGCTTACTAGAATACACGCCACACAAAGCATTTTAGTAATGTAAAACTAATAGGACAGGTTTTGTGGTCTAAAAAGCTTTTTATCCCCCTAACTTCCTTGACAATAATCTTCAAAGCCAGATACACAACAATGACTGCAATAACAGACCTGGCTCACAGCACTACAGCATCACCAGGAATCCAGCACATCTATTAGAGAAGCTATACTATAAGAAGGATAATGAAGCCTGGTCACACAAGAAGTTTCCTCAATGTGCACTGCCATTGTGACAGTCAAAGCAGCCTAGAGGACATCACACCCTAACTGAAATTTAACCTGGGTTAAAAGACGTTCCAACTCATATAAAGAGAGCAATCTTTATATACTCTTTGTACACCCTGGAAAACAATTTATTTTCATAGGCCAAGGCAGGCTGGCCAAATACATATTGGTCTTAGAAGCAGCACTCTGGAAGCTGATGAACTAGAGTGTGATCCTGTTCTTAGGTTTAAGACCAGACAGTTCACGATAAAGCCTGTTTCCTCACCCCAGCCACGCAGACCCTTAAACCTTAAGGGAGCAGTTAACTTTAAGCTGACACAGGGGTTAAACATACAAGATTAAGAAAAACTGATGCACTCTTGTACAGTGTTTTTCCAGATTCTCTCAAGTTTCATAGCTAGTTCCAAGTTGGGCATACTGCAAACAGTATTGATGACAACAGAAGCGTCCACATTAAGTCACAAATAGCTATTAAGGTACCACTCCAAGCAGTTCCCCATGATCCTACCTTTGTATTTGCCTGGGAGCACATTCTCAAAGGTGAAGGACAGCGAGTCCCTGCTCCCTGAGAGCTGCAGGGTGCGTTTCTCCCCTTGGCGGCTCACGGACTGTAACGTCACCATCAGGTCACCACACACGGCTGTGCAGGAAAGGGCAGAACAGCAGGATGTTTCCAATTAAAACTCTACTCCTACTTCTCAGGCACGTGTTTACCAGTGGATTTTTTTGCATTCTCAGGATGTTTGAGACTATAAATCATACTCTTTTATCTAAATAAAGCAAAAACTTGAGACCAACATTAAATCCCTGGGTTCATCTCACTCTGCAGAGACTACAGGGCCCAGGAAACACCCAAGAGACAGAACATGAAGTGCAGAGAGGATTCAGAAAAGAAAGATAAAAATGACAAAAGTCCAACCATCATCTGCTCAATTTAGTGGGTAATCAAGGAAAGTAGCAAGAGAGAGAATCTTAGACTAAAATAAAGACAAAAAGCTTGTGAAAGAGAAGAGAGATTGAAAGCTTCTGAGAACAGCTTGAGCATCTATCCTAGAATTTTTACATGCACTCCTTTTTTTTTTGAACATTTTTTTTCACTTCCAGTACTGATTGATGTACAGTATCTCTATTGTCAATCAGAAGCATTTGGTTCCAGAACCTACTCATCTTTCGAGGAAGGAAAACAGGTAAGAACACTGGCTTATCCATAGCAAGTATCAGGAATAGGTACATAAGTTTACTCCATACTCTATTAAGGCACCTTACTAGGTTGTAACATCCCCTTAAAAAAGGCCTGCTTTATCTATGTGCTGAAAGTAAAATTTACTTATCTGCTGATGGGGCTAACCACAGCAAGTGTCTTGATCTAAACAGTGCTGATTCACATGTGCGGTGCCAAAGTTCTCCAATCCCATTGCCACTTCACTTTCAAAATGGGCTTACCTAAACAAGAGATCTTCCCTGAGACAGATGCCAAAAACTGAGAGAAGGTCACATCCATTACTGGTCTGTCTGTAACAGTAACAGGGAACATTTTGGGTTTCAAAGCCAATCCTGCTCTGGTCTCAGCCTCTGGAATAATTACCTGTAGAGTATAAGACATCAAAACATCACAAGTTTTCAGATATTAGTACAAATATGCCCAGATCACAAAAATCTAAATTCAGCTTCTCAAATTTTAAAAATTAGGTCTTTAAAATCTTCTAAAACACCGTGACAATTCTACAATGAAAAAATGGAAGCTCATTCTTACCTGAATGTTGTATGTACCCGATTTTGCCTTAAAACAAAATGCTCCATGTGGGTCAGCTTCTGTTGTAACCAGTGATGCTTTCTCTTTGTCTTCAGGTATCATGGTCACCTTGTATTTACTGATCTGTTTGACTGTGTCAGGGAAACGAGTTACTGAGATCCGGCCACACACACTGAATCTGTCAAATAAAAGCCAGTCATCAGAACAAATATGTTGATTTGACAAGGATCCTTAACAAAATACTTGGTTTAACCTTCCTAAAAAAGTAAACCTCATTATGTTGAGCTAATAACACCTGAATTGGAATGGATTTCTCCTGGTTCATATCAAAGAGATGCTATAAGCAAACGCAGTGGAGCAAGTACACTCATACACAATTAATGGGCTCTTTCTTTTACAAAGTCACCATGATGTTGTTACATTTTCATTTGCAAGCACTTGCTGTCCCATTTACCTTGAATTTCTCAAGCAACATTTAGCTACTAACAGTAGTACACAAGCCTGGGCATGGCATGAGAAAAGACCACCCATTTTTCAAGGCCTAGACCACGCCAGATTTTCAGCACACCACCAGTACTTACCCTGTTGCAATGATGTTTGCCAGCTGAGGTGTATTTGGGGCAATCTTCACAGTAATAGTATCAAAAAACAGGTGTTCTTTCCTGGCATGAATTGTGTATGTACCTGTTGTTATGTTCTCAAGGCGGAAAGAACCATCAGCTTTTGTTTTCACTGTAACAAATAACAAGAAGAGTTAAAAAACAGAGTATGTGTTGACCGTCTATCCTTATGTACAGATCCAGAGGGCACGCACTGCTTTAGGCTATTTTTAATTTATGTTGCACTACGAAGAAACTTTTTTACTGTATCAACCTTCATTTCTGTGTACATTTCAAAGTACAATTCAACATACAGTTGAAAGAAACTAAGACTTTTTAATACCAAAACAAATGAACACTTAATACTCTCATCTAAGCCAGAAAACGCAAAGTTAATCTACTTTAATATTTCAAATAAATTGCAACAAAAGTAGTGTATTATTCTGGAGAATTAATTCTATGTCATACATTAGTCCTGTACTTGAGTTTTATAAAGGCTTCCCTACAGCAACAAAGATCAAGAGCACTGCATACCTTCAATCTGATTGTTCAGAGTCACAGTGGCATCGGCAACTCCTTCCCCTTCAGGACCATTCAACACCCTGCCTGTGACAGAGAAACCCATCACATGGAAAACAGGCTGAAATGGGGAAAAAGTTAACATTAGTCTTTACTTGGGAAATGCAAACACACACCTACAGCAATCAACACCAACTATTTTCTGCCCACACACATATAAAGGAAATTTATTTCCAACTCTAGGAAAAAAATGTACCAGAATAACAAAGTGAAAGTACGTATCGATCTCCAGAATCCTGTTCCCCCAAGTACAAAATACACATTCACAATCATCTATCTGCCTCAGTAGAGTTCAGAAGGCCCCAATAACAGATAATAATGCCATTACATGAGGCATTCTGCAAACCATAAAAACCTACAGGCCCTTCTCCAGAGATGTGACAATCTGAATGAGAAAATTTAAGGAACCTCAAAGACTACTGCCTGTTTGCAACATGGATATGAAAGTGAGCATGGCAGACAGCTTTCCCCTATTTTGTTTCTTCCCAATAAAAGGAACCAAAATAAAGAAATAAAGCACAACACTGGATATTGTCTTCTACCTACTGTGCCAAGGGGGTTTGTGTCATCAAGTGTCTTCTTCTCACAAGCAAGTTTTTGTACAATACACCCCAATTTCCACTAAAATTCCACACTTTTACACACTAAATTTCCACACTTTTACAGGAATGAACGGCACAAAAATATTATTTCTTCAGCAGGCCTTACCTCAATCTGTAAACTGTCATGCTCTACAAGGAAGTCCAGTCTAGATGGTGCAACATCAAAGGTGATCCTCTCTCCCCTGTAGAATGGTATCTGCAAGAAGACACATCACTTAGACTCCCAAGAAGCTGTGATGACAGAATGGTTTCCCTTCACCATTTTCCACATCCTTATCATCAAACACCTCTATGAAGGGTCCAATGAGCTGCAAACCTCCTAGAAAAAAATAACTCAGAGGGATGGAGACACAAATAGCAGTAATATTTCAAGACTGATGGAAACCACGAGCTTACAGATAGGAGACTAGGAGACTGTATGATTGCTAGGATTAGAGAAGCTTGGATCCCAATTCTAGAGCATGCAGATTGAGAATGCAGGACCATCAGTCTAGGCAGTGCACAGAGAACCATGCTCTCATATCATCCAGATGTAAGAGAATGGGAAAAAAAAAACAAACCAGAGAGCTCAAAGGACAGGAGTTGGCAGTAGCACATTCTGGTTTAGAAAACAAAAGGTAACAACACACTGAATAGACAAGCAATGAATTTCTAGTTACTTACCACAGTGTATTTCCCACTTGGCAGAGAAAGAAAGCTGAAAGATCCATCTTCTTTCGATACGACATTGCACAAATAGGATAAAGACTCATCTCGTGACTGGAATCCATCCACGGGAGAAATATTGCAGCCCACAACATCCTGTGGTAAAAAATGCAATACTATGTTTTTTCTCAAGAAAAAATAGAGAAAGTAATTTCGGGGGGATGTAGGAAGGTTCAAAATACCAGGCTGTGAATGGACGGGAAGTGTAAAACCTTTTAAGAGGCAAAATTTGATAGCACGGCTTAAAGTCAATGCATAGGTTAAAGAGGAAAAACCAGCCAATGATCAACTTTATGGTAACAAGGACAGAAAACTGAGAAATTTAAAATTCCCAGAACTGCACTGCATATCTTAACATTAACTGACTTCAATTCTGTGGACAAGGGTAACATTCCAAAAGAGAGCTCTACTCTGCATAACAAATCACAGTACATGACCAAAGACTTCACACTCATTTCATAACGCACAACAGGTGGCAACAGAAGCTGTTGAACTTTGTCTTTATATCAAAAGGGCAAAGAGCAATTTAAGACTTCATGTTGAGGACAAACTACAGCTACTGTATAGTGAATTTCAAGATTTGTCCGGCAGCATCTTGTGCCTTGTGCAAGATGCTTGTCTTTTACCATAGAGAAGTATCATCCTCATGAGGGAACACGTTTACTAACCAATATCTAACAAAAGATGCAAAAAGGCGTAATATTGGAAAAGCAATGTCTTGAAACTATAATCCTTAATCTTGCTGACCCACAGGGAACATAAATATCACAAACTTGCTGTGAACCATACTATATTCTGCACTTGTTGCCTGCTTCAGTTCAGGTCTTAAGTGTTCTATGCTCCTGAACAGCCTGATTTTTGAGGAACCTGGCTGTGTGAAAACAATAAAGAGGTCAACAGAGCTGACATTAAAAGGGTTTTCTAATTTCTTGTGTCCAAAAAACATGCAGACCTTAAGCCTCAATTTTGCTAACATTTAAAAAGATGGTTATTGTGTTATACATTTGAGTACTTCCATGGAGGTCAAAAGAAACTTGGCATGTATACAAATGCTGGACACGGGTTTTGTTGGAGGGGAAAAAAAAAAAGAAACCATACAAAAACTCAAACACAAAAATACAGCTTGAGGGATTGTGTCATTTATATTTTCTATATTTCTATATTTTCTCAGTGAAAGACAGAGACGAGTATCACGACAATAAATCTAGAAGCTATTTAGCTGCTTCTTATTTAAAATCCATATTGAAAAAGTCCATATTGAAATAGCACTGATAGATCATTACCTCTTTAGTGACTGAAGAAGAGAAAAGGAGGAACATGACCCCTTTCATGGGCTCCCCATCGCTCCTGACGGACCCAGACACGTTGTAGCCTGCGACAATCAGAGGGCTGGCAGCATAAGCATTGGAACTTGTCACCCGTACCACTGTCTTTGACTGAAACACAGAAACACACGTTGGCATCAAAAGTAGGCCTCAGGTCTAGCAGATCCACCCTCCCTCAACAGACAAACCACAGCTTTTGTAGTCTCTAACCTCTTTCAACATCCAGGTAGGATGCGACGCAAAGATTTCGTATTCTCCAGGCAGCACTTTAAAGAAAGCAAACCTGTAAGGCAAAAAAGGGGTGGTGTCTCTTCAGAAACAGCCACAAACATTTGTTTACAGAAAAACTACACAGATTCTATGCAAATGTTAGGAAAAATATTTCAGAACTATTACAATTCCAGTTGGTATGGCAGAACTGAAAGGATCTTGTGTAATGAACAGATGAATTAAGTATGCACTCACTTTCCTCCAGGCTGTGTAATAGTTGCTTGTATGTTTATGTCACTGCCAGCATTTCTCAGTGCAACCTGAACTCCAGCAGGACCCAATGTCTGACCTTTGCTGAGAACCTGTGAAAACAAATGGATAAAAATGCCTTGTAGAGCTGAAGTAAAATGTTTTTCTGAAGGTTGAACTAGCATAAGATGGAATAAATAAAGATAAAGGAGTCTCACCTTTCCATTCACAGAAAACCCTGTGAACACAAAGTTAATATCGCCTCCCTTTGTGCAAATGTCATTAATACCATCCACATGGATGTCTACACTGGTCGGTTCTGGAAGAGAATGATGAAACAGCATGGTAGCTGGTGAGAGAGCAATCATGAAGGAATTCTACCTTAACTTGACAAAATTGTTGCAGAAATGTGTTTTTAAGTGTGCAAGTCTTAAAGTTTTGCCTCAGCAAAGTTAAAGTTATGCCCAAATTATGATGCTGAAAGTCCTCCTTGCCTCTCCCATTGCAGCCATTTCTGTCAAAAACCAAATCCTTTCAAATCAGTTCAAGAGTTACTTTGTCAGTGCTACAATATAGTTCTATTTCCCACCAGAACAGTAAATACATTTCAGTTATTGAAACCACACAATACAGCTTCTGGTTTGAAAAGTGATTGTTCTTCCCTGCCAACTGCAAGTCAGAGATAAGTCCCACATTGCAGATACACTGCTCTATTGTAAGAAGACATATAAGCACTTACCAAAACTCCACCCTAGGGGAGGCTCAATTTTAAGAATGAAATCCCCCTAAAAAATAAAAAAGAGTAACTTCATTGATCTAAATTGAATTTAGCTAAAGGATGAAAAAAAAGGTGAGAACAGAAGCATCATGGTGCAGAGAGTAACACAAGACTCAAGTGTACTGTTCTCCTTTCCTCTCACTTTAGATACCCTGTTCAAAGAAGCAGCAATATCTATCCAGGCAGGCTGGGATGCTGGGCTCACATCCAGCCAGCTAAGAGCAAAACTTAAGTGTCCCTGTGTTTGTACCTCTTCCAGAACAAACCTGGCTCACATTCAAGCAGCTTAGCGCTAGAAACTGTTCAAATCTGTCTCTACCTGCCTCAACAGATGGGTTCCATTACAAAAAGAAACAGGCGAAAGTTTGATCCAAACCAAACTAAATTATGTGCTGATTCGAATGATTCATGGGTGGGTGTTCTGAGGCTTGATCTGCGGCAGACTGGAGCACGAAGGCAGCTCCTGCCCCCAGCACAGAGGGGGCAGAGCAGGTATTTCAGTGCCTTACCTTGTCATAGAGGGGAATCATGAAATACCCATTGTTCGGAGCGCAGTCTGTCTGGTATTTCAGAGTACCATGCTTTGTATACAACTTAATCTAAAAGAGGCAAATAAAACAGACATAAAGATATTACAAAGCAACGCGAGGAGCACTTGGAAGCAGGCGCTGTAACCAAGAGCTTTCACACAGCAGGACCCGCTGCGCCCAGGGCGAGCAGGGCCGGGTTTATGGCGAGGAGGCAGCACCGTGCCCGGCAGAGCCGGCAGCGCTCGGGCCCATCGAGAGCCGCCGTCCGGCCCGGCCCGGAGGGCTGAGCGAGACCCGCGGGCACCCGGGGCCGGCGGCGCCCACCTCGATCAGGGAGTAGTTGATCTCCACGTCGGACTTGACGAAGCCGCCGCAGCCCACGACGATGTCCTCGGAGCCCCGCGCCAGGGCGCAGCACAGCGCGCAGAGCAGCGCGGCCGCCGCCGGGCACCGCATTGCCCCGCACCGCCACCGGCACGGGCACTGTCCCCGCCGGCACCGGCCCCGGCC
>VXBA01000396.1:70470-146541 GCA_013399895.1 Serilophus lunatus
CGGGCGCCCGCTCGCGGCCCGGGCGGGAAGGGGGGGGCTCCGGCCGCTGCCCAGCGAGGAGGGAACGCCCGTCCCGCCGGGGCACCGGGCCGAGGGTCGATGGGTGCGGGCGAGGCGCTGTGCGTCCCCCGGGAGGGCTCCGCCGGGCCCCGGGTGAGTGAGCGAGCGCTGCCCGCGGCACAGAACCGCTGCCGGCCNGGGAAGGGTTTCCCGGCAAAGGCTGCTGGTGGTACGGACTTTGCCTCCCGCGGACAAGTTTTCACCCGATCAGAACAGCCCAGGTTGTTGTCGGTTTCAGGAAATTTGATGAGCTGCGTGTGAGGGCGCAGCTCGGCTGCACGGGTGGAAGGGTGTGGAAATTAGTCCCTTCCCTGTCTTCGGGAGGTATCCGCTGAAGGACTCGCTACAGAAATGCTTTTAAAAGGGCTCTGAGTCGATCAGTTCGGATTCACATGGTTTTCCATCCTCAAGGTTGATAAACTCCCCTAATAATCCGTGTTTCCTCTTCTCAGCATGTGATTCCTTTCCCCAGCCTTTCTCTGCACCCTATTTCCCACATAAAGGGCTCGAACCACCGCCACAACCTGAATGAAAAATACCCTCACCTACTCGTGTGCAGTTCACTGTATTTTTAGTAGTGTTATGTTGGCAGATGAGATCCAGTATTTGTTCAGTCAAAAAGTCACAAATGGTTTATAAATACAGCTGAAGAAATGCAGCTGGGATACAGTTCATGCACTATAACACTTTTTCCTCCTAATCTCCTGTTGGCTGTTCTGATGGTTCCCAAATGCTGATCATCTGTTTCACTTCCAAATTACCTTTTCTCATTCCATATTCATTAACTTAAATTACCTTTCTTTTCTCTCTAGTTGTGATACATGATATCCTTCCTTTGGCATCTTCCGCTTTTACATTTTTCCTGTCTTTCTACTTCCATTCCCTCCAAACTGCTATTGCTGAGTCCTCTCTCCCTCACATGTGACACCTTGCTATTCTCCAGCAGCCCCTCTGTTGCCAAATATGTTTTACATTTGAAACCCCCCAATCCCATGCCACTAACATCATAGATCTCAGCTGTAGCATTAGGAACCTACATTAGCTGGTGAAATTCTGCATACATTTGCTTTACTGTTTCACTTCTGCACTGTTTCTGTGACAGGACTGGAACGAGACATGGCATACAAACACCCCAGGATTTACCTGGTGCTTTGGGAGCTCAGCCATTGCCTGGATCCCTTGTGCCTATCTTTGGATCTGTTTTCCATTCTACTACTTGTATCTCCGACACAAGAACAGAGGCTATATCAGGATGTCCCGCATCTTCAAATCCAAGATGGTAAGGGTGGAGCATGGGCTTTGATCCCAACATTTGATGCAGAACTCAGTTCTTCTAAATCATTGACTCTTTCCTGATGATCCATCTCTGTGTTTGCTGTGACATTTACTGACTCAGGTAAAGTCAGGTCAGTATAAATAAACTAAAATTTTAGGAAGATCTGTCATAAGATCTTCTCCCCTGTACTTCCATTTGATTCCCTGCCACTTCCCATAACACTCTCTGTCCCACACCTGCTCTTCCACGTCTCCAATCTTACTGCTTGGAGCATTCAGTTTGGAAGACTGTCCCATTATTTTGAGTCCATTCCAACATGTGTTTTCCATCTCTGCCCCAGGTCCTTGGATTCATCCTGGTAATACTGTGTTTTTCTAATGTTTTCTTCATGCTGTGGGAGAGAAGCCAAGGAATCCCACGGGCCCCAACATTCTTCATCAGTCCTGCTTTGATGGGAATCACAATGGTAATTCTTGACTTGTTTGTCTGCATGTGGCCAAGTTTAGCCCTCCTGGGACAGATCTTGTATTTCCCATGTTTCTCTGTTTCTCTGAGCAAAAATTTGTCTAACTGGGAATAGAGGGCTGAGAATGTGGTTTGTGCAATTCTGCTGTGTGATCGCTGGGGCTACACCTACAGTGTGGAACCCTGTGGGCAGAACACATCTTGCTTGGTGGCTCACCTGTAGTTTTATTACTTACCCTTTCTGGAGAGACATTCTTGACTGCAAAATTGCACATAATGCTGTTCAGTTTTAGCCTTTTAGGAGCAATACGGCAGCTCTGAACATCTTGAACTGTTTCAGCAAGAAATTAATTTATTTTTCTCTATCGTGTTAATTAATTCGATAATAATGCTTGGCATCCCATTACCAGGTATTTATTTGGACAAATTTGTACTTCCTCACAGGTCCTTGCCATGTTCCTTACCCAAGCAGAAAGAATGATGGGCATCCAGTCTTCAGGGGTCCTATTGATTTACTGGCTGCTCTCATTTGTGGCTGCAATTGTGATGTTTAGTTTCAAAATTCAACATGCCCTGGAAAGAGTAAGTGAAAACACATATTTTTAATGTGCAGGGGTATAAAGTCTCTAAACAACAGGGCTGTCTTTGTCTTATTGATTATGAAGGTGAGAACCAAGTTACTCTCTTAAAATATGTGCTAAGAAAAATGCTTGATGACACTTTATATTTGTTTATTTGGATGTTTATTTGCAGAGGAGTGCTGGCAGGGCTTACACATCTGAGATTTATTGTTAGTGGCCATTTTCCTCAGATGAACAGTTGTACTTTTCCATCACAACAAGGAATAAACAAGTTTGTTACCTGTTTGTTTAAGTAATAGGGGAAAATATGGAGCCACTAAACAAAATACAGATGGGAACTTGCTGGTTCCTGCTGCCTTGAAGGATACTCAGGCACAAGGCTGGTTGTTGCTATAACATCTGACAACTTTTTGCTACCAGTATACTGTTCCAAAAATATTTAGCCTTTTCCATTGTTCTTTCTCATTCACAAAATGAATTAAAGAGCCTTTCCACACCACTTATAATGAAACTTAGCAGGTGCTTTATTAAATGAGCAAATCATCCCACTAGGTGAGCAAGGAGCTTCTATTCCTGAGAGCATCCAGAGTTCCCTGAATAATGGGGATGGCTTGCTTGACTGGAGCACTATGAAGCCTCACGATAAAACCTCCACTATAAATTATAAATGTGTCTGTTATTTAGCAGTTTTTGATATTCCAGTTTTAGGAGTTATCTATTCAGCTCTACACAACTACAGCTTAAATAGATGCACCTCATGCTTCAAACTGAAACTCGACCTATGGCTGGGAGAACATGAGAAGTTACCTTTCTCTGCTGATTTAATGTGAAGGTTTATTTCCTCAATCTCACCAGTATTCTGTTTCTTAGGGCTTCCTGGAAGACCATTTCCACCATGTTACAACTTGCCTTTGTGCTACCCTGGCGCTAGGGGAACTTGTATTATTCTGCTTAGTTGATCATCCTCCCTTCTTCTCTAAAGACGTCAACAATCCTGTGAGTACAACATAGCTTTTCCTAATGAGTTGGTTCGTTGCTGAAGCAGGATTTTAAATTTATGAGGATAGATAGGTATCTGGGTAATGTAAAATGAATCATTCTGTATAAAGGCCAATGGCTTTAAAAGATAACTGGCAGGATTTGGGATAAAGGTACTCTGTCTCTGTATGTAGCCATACTCATGTTTCTTGTCACTGAAACCAGTAGATAGGGCTCATACTGCTTCTGCTATTGCTGCTCTCCTGTGCAGCATTACTCTTTTGGTGGTATAAGTATGGCAAAGTTCTATGCTTAAGAAAATGAGTATCTTTGGGTTTGAAGAATTACAGTCTTTGTTCTTCTATCTGTGACATTATTCAAAGTCAAATTCTCCAAAATTTCCCAATCCCATTGATCCTCCACAATACACCTACTCTGTCTGGGTTAATAAATGGGATGGGGAGAATAGTAACTCTTTGGTTGCTTTTCCTGGGGAAATACAGAAGGGAATTATATTCATCTGACCCATGCCCTTTTCTGTATATAAATATCACACATTTTCTCTCCCATCAGAATCAGTGTCCAGAAGCCAGCAGCTCTTTTCTTTCCAAAATCACATACTGGTGGTTCTCTGGGTAAGAAAATACAGAAGATTTGGTTTGGGGAGAATATCAGAAAAACCAGCAGCATAAGAGAGAGTGTAGATGGCAGATAGCAGGAAATATCTCATCCTCTGACAGCTTATGGAGTGAGGACTTAAATTCTTTCTCTGGGGGGTTGTGGCGCAAGATCACATGATAAAAATTTGACTTACTTGTCTCCAAGCCACACGTATTTGTGATTCTAGATAATTTTCTTCTGCCTCCCAACTACCCTTCCAGTGGCCTCCTAATCATGAAATAGATCTCATCAGTCTCAAAAGATCAATGTACACCAACCACACCCCTATCTGCCTGCCAGACCTCCCTGTAACAAATGCTGTACAAGGGGAAAATAGTGAAGAGAACATAGGCCCAGCCTGCTGCTGAGCATTCAGAAGTAAAACAATCACATTCCTTGTGCCTAATGTCCACTGTGATGAGGCCTAGTCCAAGTTTCACTGAGCCCAGTGAAAGTTAAACTGCACTTTGTCTCCCACTGCTCAAGATTCTCAGTATGGACTAGAAATTAGGGCTTCCTTGCAAATCCTGATTATGTTGACATATGATAGCATAGGGATTTAAAATAAAACTGCTGTTCCTGAACATTCATATTTATTCTGGGACAAGACAGTCCTGAGTAGTGTCGTAATGCAAGTTAGTCCCCATGTGCTCACTGTGGTGCATTTACTCAATGCCCATCTGTTCTGAAAGTGTTACATGCACCACAAAACCTTGTGTGTTCTCCAGGCTTCTCTGGAAAGGCTCTCAGCAGTCCTTGGGAATGGATGACTTGTGGACAGTGAGGAAAGAGGACTCCTCTGAAGAAATTGTTGCCTGGGCAGAAAGAGAGTGGAAGAGGTGTCACAGCAGAACCCAGCAGTGAGTACTTGATCTAGAGAGCACATCATGTGCTCAGCTGGGCAGGTCTAGATGGTCTAAGCAAATACACTCAGAGGTGCTGCTGTGTCGGTTCCTTTCCGCCAAATCTGATTTTAAATGTTAAAATCTGCTGGAGAACATCCTTCCCTTTCTGGAAGCACAGAACTAACTTCTTGTGAAAGGGGTCATTTTTTGATGAGCATTTCTACTGGACATGCTGTGAGACTCAACAGGAGGTATTTAGTAAATTTTTTGAAAGCACAGAATTCCCAGACTTTCTGCAATTGTAGCTAGCTTTCTCAATGTTTCTTTCTTTAGAAAAATGGATTTGGCTACATTTAAAAAGGATCAGAAGACTGAAAATGGCATAGCAGAAGCTGAAGAGACAGAGGCTTTACTGCAATCAAAGCACAGTGAGATCAGGCCCTTATTGAAAATGTTTTGGAGCATGTTTGGAACCTATTTTCTTCTAAGCACTGTCTGTTTAGTTATCTGTGATGTCTTCTTGTTCTGCATCCCGAAGTTACTGAGGTATGTGCATATTTATAATGTATTTCTATCACATGTCCAAAATTGCTGTGTTCATGAGCCCAGAGATGTGTGTGGGAGAACCCAGAGAGGGGGACACAAAAACACTTGCCTTTTGAAATCTCCTGTTGCTGATGAAAAGAACTGAATTGCCATTTGAGCTAAGCCTGCTGTTAACTCAGAAGGAAAATCTACTGTCTAAAGTTGTGCACACTGTCTCCACTGCTGTATTCCAATAGTGGAAAGGACAAGATGCACTAAACTATGTGACAACCCTACTAGAACAGGAGTTATTTGATGGTTCTATATATCACATCATTTGTGCAGGCTGTCGGCCATTTGCTGTGGTCTTAAGGCTCTATTCTCTAACTACAAAGACCACAGCTATGCATCCTACACATCTTAAATAGCTTCATTATTCAGTTGACATAATGCTTTGTTGTACCAACACAAACTTGCGTTACAGTTTATTTTCAAGGACAAAATCCCTTCTTAGTCATTAAGATCAGTTCTGAAAATGTCAATGGCTTCCCTAGATTACAGCTACCACTTTACATATTTCTGGCAAATTCATGAAATTCAGAAGCCATCCTTAATACTAAAAATGTGTCTCCCCTGATACAATGCTGAGATCAGAAACTGCTTCAAAACCAAGAGTGGCTATATGTCAAAAATCAGGATATTATATGATATAGGTTACTCAGCAGCTTTTCCAGTTCATCTGCTATTTTACTGATAAACCTTAGCCAGACAGAATACAGAAAAATCACTGGTATTTTTGCTAGTTTATTTTTGTGTCTGATATTTCATCAGTTCTACATGGATTCAGCAACATTTTGCTCCTGTCTTGCAGCCTTTTCCTGAAGTTCATTGAAGACCAAGAAGCACCCAGCTGGCTCGGCTATTTCTATGCCTTCACTATGTTCCTTTTGGCTTGTCTGCAGACTCTGTTTGAGCAACGCTATATGTACATGTGTCTTGTTCTGGGTTTGAGACTGAAAACTGCAGTAACAGGTCTTGTGTACAGGAAAGTGAGTCTGTAGCTTCCTTTTTAGATTCCTTTCTTTTTCTAGTCCCACATTAGTAGTTGCAATATTGTTCATTGAGTGTTCTTAGCAATACCAGGACGTAACTCTGTGCTGTATTGATCTCTTAACAGTATGCGGGAGATACTTTAGAATTTACTTTTCAGATCTTACCTCTGGAGAAAAAGCCAAGAAAAGGAAAGAGCAAAAATGATGGTTGAGGGAAGGAGTAAATGCTTCCTCTTAAAGTGAAACATGGGCTAGGATATGACATTTTTCTGTCTCTCTTTTTTCTCTTTCTTTATAAAGAAAAGAAAGTTGTTTGACTTTTGGACCAAAGTTGTTGTTTGATGATGACTTTTCTTTCATCTCTACCCTGTCTAGATCCTAGTTATGTCAAATGCCTCAAGGAAAGCAGGAACCATAGGTGAAATTGTTAATCTGGTGTCTGTTGATGTCCAAAAGCTAATGGATCTGATTATCTATTTTAATGGGACATGGCTTGCTCCTATTCGTATTATCATCTGCTTTGTCTTCTTGTGGCAGGTAAAATATGACAGTATTTATCAATCCCTTTCTATTCTAGATATCAAAGGAGAAAGAATTTTCAAAATTCTACTCAGAGTTTGGATAACCTGAAATTGCCATACTTTTCTTAGCTCTGTAACATGGTACTTTCACATTTCTTTCTGAAAGATATTTTATTTCTATAGAATCCTTACCTGATCCTTCATTTTATCTCAAATTCAGACAAGTTGAGCTATTTATGCTACAAGAAGACTTTGTGGAAGGTTTGTGTTTGCGTTTCAAGCAAAAACTGGTATTGGTTCGGGTCACTTACTTATGCCAGCCACAAGATGTCCTTCTTAACGCATCCGAGGACAGATGGGAAGAAAGGAATAGCCTGAATTGCCAGCGTGCTGCTGGATCACTTCCCGAACTAATCTTGTTCCTAACAAGGAAGCAAATAATTCAGCAGAGCCTGATGACAAGGAGTTACCCTGCCTGGATAGTTAACAATCCACAGGGCTTAGAGAGCACAATTCTCAGGAAAGGCAAAGGCAAGATAGAGCAAAACCTTACCCGTGAGGGGTGTTAGGCATAAATTCAAGAGGGAAGGTAAGCAAGGGGAATGGAAAACAATAACTTCTAGTCATCACCAGGGTTCTTTCTCTTTCCTTTTCTCAAATGACAGCTTCTAGGGCCATCTGCCTTGACTGCAATTGCTGTATTCCTTTTTCTTTTGCCTCTGAACTTCATGATCACCAAGAAGAGGAGTCAGTTTCAGGTACATTTTGCTTCATAAAAAAGATGTGATTTACTGACTTATGTGATGGCTTAATATTTATTATTCATGCTTACCACGACTGTCTGAAGGAACATAAGAGGATTTGAAGACTGCAAAGCTTCTTGAAATTTAGAGTAAGGTCTTGCATGTTCAGTCTTTTACCATGTTTGCCCACCTTTTTTTTTATGTACTGCCAGTAAAAATAAAGCTTTGAAGATGAAAAGCAGAATATTTCCCAGCCTGGAAGAGTCATAAGCAAAACAGTACATGCAGCTCAGCTGGAGGGAAATTTATTCAGGACTTAGATGCAGGAGTAAGGTATTTTTTTCAGAAAAATAGCACCATTAAACTATCAACCTAGTAAATTATGTAATTCGATTTTTACAGGAGACCCAGATGAAACATAAAGATGAGCGGGCCAAACTCACCAATGCCATTCTCAGTGACATTAAAGTAATCAAACTGTATGGCTGGGAGAAAATCTTCATGGAGAAAGTGCTTGGTATCCGGAAGCAAGAACTTCAGGCCCTAAAAAGATCTCAGATTCTCTTCTCAGCATCCCTAGTTTCTTTCCATTCATCAACTTTCCTGGTGAGTGGATCACCTTCCTACATAAAACATGTATAATTGCTTCCATTTATCTTTGTACTCCTGCCTGGACAGATTTTTCCTGGGGGAGAAGCTTATCCTGTGGGATAAGCTAAAGATTTTATTGGCCTGGAGGAACTGGTGGTCTCACAGGAGTTGCTGTGCCCCAGTGGAATGAGCCACGCAGACATTTACTCTGCCCTGACATTTCCATGGACAGGTCATCTGGTCTGGCATTGTTCTCCAGGCAGCCTGAGCCTGCTTGGGAAGATCCAGCAGGAGACATCCGAACTAGACAGAGTTCATGGGACAGTCAGTAGCTGCACAAGCCACTTTTGTACTGCTGTGCTTTCACCTTGCTGAGGCTGCAGCACCAAAACCTCCTTAAAAGAACACATCAAATGGTCGGACTTGGTTCTGTCGCCAACATGCAAGACCTTTGCCTATGATACCTGCAGGATGGGTGCTGTGTACATAGGTGATAGCCTGGATTTAATTAAATGGGTTCTATAGTATTTAGGAAGGGGCCTGTCACCCTTGAATTGTTCTCCTCCCTGTCTGAAGCAAATAAGTTTACTTTTGTTTTGCTCCCTTTCAGATTGCATTTGTCATGTTTGCTGTCTACACCCTGGTGGATAATACACACATCCTGGATGCTCAAAAGGCCTTTGTGTCTTTAACACTGATCAACATTCTCAACACTGCACACTCCTTCCTGCCATTCTCCGTCAATGCTGTTGTCCAGGTTAATTGCAGGCTGTGTTCCTTTTCCTGTGGCCATAAGGATTTTTTTAAATATCATCATTTACTGGTAAACATAGGGATTTATTAGGGCTTTGCACATCATTTAAGATATTAAGATATCATTAAGATATTTAATTGCTATTGTGAAACAAATGCAAGAATTTGCAAGTAAAGGTACATCGTAGCATCATTTTTCAGAAAGACTCCTTATATTGACAAAATATCTAACAAGAATTACTCCTATACTTCTAAGTCTTTTGGAGCTCATCATAAGAACCGTTAGATCTCAGAGGCGCTTCCAGTTCTGTTTTTAATCACAAGAATCAGAAAAAATGCAGCAAAATTTCCACAGGAGATAAGTGGAAGACGTGCCAGCTCAAGCCAGAGAGAAAAGTTGTTGTCCGGTAAAAAATTAGGGAATTCATTTCCCTTACAATCCAAGAACACTGTCACAGCTTTCAATCACTGGAAAGATTGTAGGATGAATTGCAGGAAAAAGCATTAATTTCTTTTAACACATGGAAGGAAATGGGGTTTTTTGCTAAGCTAAGTGGAAATAAAGGCAGTTAACATAAGGAAGAGTTGCATTTGGCCATCTGCAACAGCACCCAGTCAATATTCTGAGTGGGTCTTCAAGCTGAGTCTTCACTTTGGCTTGTTTCTCCCTTTTTATTCTAAATCTTACTTTCTTTTGTGTGCTGCTTCATTTCAGGCCAAAGTTTCTTTAAACCGCTTGGCAGCTTTTCTGAATCTGGAAGAACTGAATCCTGAGAGCTCAAGCAGAAGCACTTCTGGCTGTGGTGAGCTTTTATGTTAGCACTGTTGCCTTGAGAGGAGTAACTTCCATTGTTCAACTTCTACTCAGGGTGCCTACCATAGTCAAAAAAAAAATCTCCTTCTCTTACTGTGACTTTCTCTCTCAGGCCTATTTATTTCACTGAAAAATAAAATCATATAAATAAGGATGTTTCTGTAGCTACCACTGCATTTATAAATGGTCTATTTCTCTTCATATTTTAGTACAGGCAAGTATCGCCATAAGAAATGGGACTTTTTGCTGGAGCAAAGAAACTTCTCCTTGTCTTAGAAGGTACAGAATTACTTCGTCATCTCTCAATTCTGTAGGTCAGGGTGGATGCTGAATGAACTAATTCCTCATGGCCTAACTGAAACCAGTGTGGAATATCCAGAGGCTTTTAAGTTCACTTCATATTTAGTGCTGAATTCTGAAAATTATAGTCAGATAAAACATAATCTTGCTTTTATGTTCGGGAATACATAAATGGGAAGGTGTCTGTATCTGGATGTTACTTTAATATAGAGACTGTTTTCTTTACACAACTTCTTTGTCCAAATTACAGTAATTCAAGTCAAAAAAGTAGAACAGATGGTATGCAGGTATTATATATGACATCACTACGTGCTTTTTTCAAAAGGCATTGATATTTTAGAGAAGAAACAGTGTTGAAAAGTCCTAATGTTCGGAAATGTTTTATATCCAATGGTTTAGGCTAGCCTATCTCCAGAGTGGGGATCTAGGTCTTGGATCTGGGTTTGAAACTCAGACGTGGATGAAGACTTTCTGGCTGGAGGTGTCTTTGAAGGGATGAAGTTAACGGAGTTTACTTGGGTGCATTTTTATTGCTACAAGACAGAAGCAAGAATTTTTATAATTTTCTCTTCAGAAGGTGCATTTAAAATGTGATAAGGGACTGATCTTTTCTCCAAAGGATAGATCTTACTGTGCCCCAAGGCTCTTTGCTCGCTGTAGTTGGCCACGTGGGTGCTGGGAAGTCCTCCTTGCTGTCAGCATTACTTGGTGAGCTGGAGAAGATGGATGGCTGCATGACCACGAAGGTAGATTTTCCCCTGAGCGTTTGCTTCTAATTAGGCTGTTTTCAGGAACTGTAAAGTATTAACTAAGGCATCAGGTGCTTGATGAAAACTCAGTTGCTGCTGAATTTTAACAAAGGCTCTATGTATCAGTCCATATTTAATGATCTGAAGCTGCTGAAGACCTCTCAGGTGAGCCTTGATTTTGGAACTTCAAAGATACTTAAAAGATTCAGTTCCATTTCCTACACTGATGGTGAGCTGAAGTCTCATCCTAGTAAATCCCATCATGTCCTTGCACCTCTGTTTCCTCCTCTGCAAGATAATAACAGTGCAGACTCATATTTTTCAAAGCCCTCTGCGACCTATCAATGGTCATGATCATTCCAGATTTCTATAACTGAGAGAGCTTTTCTTCAAAGATGGGTTCCCACAGTGTCAAGTTGTGCTTATGGAAAAGATTGCTAACATTGTTCCACTTTTATAGGGCACTGCAGCTTATGTCCCCCAGCAAGCTTGGGTACTAAATGCTTCAGTGGAAGATAATATTCTGTTTGGGAAAGAGATGGATGAAACATGGTTCAATAGAGTGATAGATGCCTGTGCCCTGCATCCTGATTTGAAGACCTTCCCTGCAGGGCAGAAGAGTGAAATAGGAGAGAAGGTACTGGCTTAGATTTATATTTTGCCTAACTTTTCCCTGAGTAGCTACAACTTTGGGTGCCATGCTTAAAACACCTACAAATGAACTAAACTTGCAGGAGGCAGGTGCTTAGTGATTTCTGGAAAGTGGGGCCATGATTTAATTTCATTTAAGCCCACCTCATTTAGCCTAACCAGAGACATGAGAGATGCTTAAGACAGAAAATGAACAAATCCAAACCATTCTTGAGTGCTCTTTTGCAAGAGTGGAGCAGCTCAAGAGACTCTGTCTCTGCAAGAGCCTTGTTTGGAGAGAGAGAGATGCACTAATTTAAAAATATGGAAATCATAAAAACCTCAGTGCAAAATGGAGTCAGCAGTTGGCAAATATGCTGTAGCTTTGGAATAAACAGAGTCAATACATTTTTACAGGGAATAAATCTATCTGGAGGGCAGAAGCAAAGAGTGAATCTTGCTCGTGCTGTGTACCAGAAGGCTTCAATTTACCTGCTCGATGACCCCCTCTCAGCTGTTGATGCCCATGTTGGACAGCACATCTTTGAACACGTTCTTGGACCCAATGGTTTACTGAAGGACAAGGTGTGTTATAAATCCTGAACTGTAAACGATTGCACAGTGTATCTAATTAGCAGAGCCCCTAAAATGTTTCCAGCGAGGTGAGTTCCTCATTTTATCAAAGGATCACAAATTCTTTTTTGGTAGTGGCAGCAGGAACTGCTGCTGGCTGCAGGGCATTGGGTAACCTCTGCAGACTACACAGGATGTGCAAGTCCTGCAGTGATCTTATCTTCTTATCTAGGAGGAGGAAAACTATCCTCCTGCAAACCACATGCCTAGTTCTAGTCTTACTTCTACATCTTCTGTCAACGTTATTCTTTTCTCTTGAGACTTATTTCTATTACAGTTACAAAGAGCTGTCTGATCTCTTCCAGCAAACTGTATCATTATAATGTCTAATCCTATAACTTTTGAATAGTTCAGTGGCACCTTTACAGTACTCATCATCCAAATGTTCATCACTTGAACTTCAGTCTTAAAATCCATCTTAAACACTTCTCTTTCATTCTTTTTTGCATTGGCATTGTTATTCCTTGGTATTTCTCTGCTATCAAGCAATCTAGACAATAAATGTGGTTATATGAGAAGGGATGCTATAAATTGCCTAGAAACACTTGATTCAGTTTCCCATTATAAAGGAAAAGGGGTGATTTCTTGCATTAGAAGTCCAATTAAAATGGATATGTCTGACTTTAAAGTACCTTTCCATGAGGATTGGTTGTTGCAAGTATCAGAATATTATTACTGTACTGAAACAGAACAACTGGCTAAGAAATATGTATCAGACTTAAGGAGAACTCAAAGGACTTGATTGTACATGACAAATATAGAACATGCCTTTCCTACATGTAATTACCTGTGCAAAGGTGCTCAGAAATTAAAGGAGCTGCACTTCAATTCCATGCAGGCTGATGGATTTTTCAGCCACAAATTTGATTATGTAATACTGATATTAATGACAATAAACATTACATACATGTGACATCATTCTATTTAAGAGCTTCAGCCAGAGGGGAATAAACAACATGGACAGTACTCCAGCACACAGGATGCCGGGGTCTTCAGGCTTCAGTTCCCATCCTCACTCTTTTTGTGTTCTTTATGTGTGTGGCACAAAGTATGTTGATTCACTCTCTCTGCTCCTGAGTTCTGCACAAAGCTGTGCTGCCAAGATAAACTTCCTCAAAGAGATAGGAGTGGTAGGAATAAATAACAAAAATATCTCTATGTTAGTAAAAAATCATAGCTTGCACTGAGTACATGTGTGTCTTCAGAAGCCAGTTAACAGCTCAAGTTGGCAGAGAAACACCAGAACAATTGTTAACTGTTCTCTCTTTACTCAACCAGACTCGTGTGCTGGTGACTCACACAATCAACATTTTGCCTCAAGTGGACAACATTGTTTTTCTGGTAGATGGAATGATCTCAGAAAGTGGCTCTTACCATGAACTTCTACAAAGAAATGGGGCCTTTGCAGAATTTCTTCATTCACACATTACCGCAGAAGAGAAAGCATGCACTAGTTTTCCAGGTAACCAAAATGGGCTGGAATCATTCTTCCCATGTCTATCAGACAATTGTTTCCTTAATACCATGTTATGGACATTTAAAGCAGAGATCCAATCACAGTAAGCTATTGCTCTGTGTGGGGAAAAATATGCCTGTCAAACTAGCTGACTCATCACCTCCAAACTGGTCCTTGAATCCATCTTAGTGAACAATAATCATGCAGTAAACAGAATTACCCACTATATATGCTACTTTTCAAGTCTCACCTTGATATTTCTACTCCTAGAAACAATTCACTGTAATGAATCTTTCCTCCAAATTGCCAATCTTTCAAAGACTATGCAGGACAGAATGAGATTCTAAAGCATTTAGGAAAAAATGCATTTATTTCACAGCTATAGGAGACACCAAAGGCACCATCACCTCTAGAAATGGTCCATCGCAGGAGACACTCTTCAGGTAAGCTTAAAGCAGTCTCAGACACTGAAGAATGGCTCTTACTGAGTGTGATACAGTTTTGGGATTGATCTGTAAATTAATAAAAATAAACGAGGAAAACTGAAGAATAAGAACCTGATCTTGAACATGAAGGTTAACTAACATTTTCTCCCTACTTCACAAGGAGCCAGAACAGAGCTCACTTACAAGGCACATTGCTACATTTGCTGTTCACTTCCCAGTGGGGCTGCAAGGTCAGAATTATTCCAAACCAGGCTCAGCAAGTGAATGCTTTAAGCCTTTGTTTATTAATGACTTGACAGAGCCCAGTCCTTATGATAAACATGGACAATAGTTGGGGTCATCCTGGAGGACACCAGAAACTGCAGCCCTCAAAACAGGCATGAATATAGGGGTGGAGGGGTAAGGAGATCCAGCTTTAAAATACTCATTGCCTTGGCTAAAAACTGAAAGGATTTTTTTTCTTAATGAAGCGGCAATTCAGTCAAATCTTCTGCTGTGGGAAGGGAGACCATTCCTGTAAGTCAAGATTGTACTACTACTGCAGAAACCAAAGGAAGAGTAACCAAGGGAGAGAAAACTCAGCATGGCAGGGTAAGAACAGCACCTTCCTGTAAAGGCAAGCAGCCAGTGTGATACATGACAGTTCTCACATCAAGAACACATGAAAACCACTGCCTAACATAAGAAAAGCCTTATGTGCTTTCCAGAAGTTGCACAAACCTATTGCAGTAACATCCATGACTTGATAATAATTAACACCATGAATTTATTTAAGTATGGCTTTTTTATTAATCTCTGAGGAAAATAAAAAAAGGATTAACATTATTGCTATGGCAGTGACATATAATCAAGTAGATGCCATAATAAATCACTCCTTGTTTCAGAGCTGCTTTTTCCTGCTAACAAGCTTGATCCTCCCAACCTCTCCTATTTTTCCCCAATTGCCTTGCTCTAGGTCAGTACTTGGGTTTATGGAGCCTACCTGAAGGCAACAGGCTCACCCCTGTGTGTGTACATCATTCTGTCGTTCGCCTGTCAACAAGCTCTGTCATTTTCTCGGGGTTTCTGGGTCAGCATGTGGGCAGATGACCCTGTTCACAACGGGACACAGCAGCACACAGAGCTGAGAGTTGGAGTCTTTGGTGCATTAGGAGCTCTTCAAGGTTCGTTTAAGTTGCTCACCTAATTCTTCTCTGTATTCCCATCTCCATTCCTCCTATCCAGCATGTTTTCCCAGAATATAAACAAGTGCATACCCATGGGCTTTCAGCCTCCTGGGATTTTGGCACCAACCCCAAAGGTTTGGCATGGGTCCTAAAGCTACAACTTCTGACGTGCAGAGAGGATTTCTGAGGGATCTAAACAATATTTTCAGTGTTACTGCCTGAAATTCTACTTCATGGTATGCTAGAGGTGTTCTGTGCCTTTCAGCAGACCATCATGAAAAGTGTCTTCCTCTGTATTTCCTGCTAGAACTAAATGAACTGAGCCCCTAAAAAAAATTCAGCAATGAAATAACTGCAACATCCTCCTTTTTTGATCCTGCCCCCTCATATCCAACGTCATCTGCATATCTTTCTTCCTCTTATCTCTTTCCATTCCTGCCACATAAATAATCACATCAAAGTGCAAGCAGTGGCTCTTCTCCATGCTGTACTAAATCTTGGCTTAGATCTTTCTGTGTGTAACAGAGAAAAAGAGAAACTTGTGGAGTTCTGCATTTCTTTGTATCTTTCTCCTTAAAAATGGCCAGTTTTTTTGGTCACTCTATTTAAAAAGAGAAAATATCACTGGGCAATTTAAAGTAACTCCAGTCAAGCTCATTTTTGAGGAATAAAAAATTTGTGCTGCATGTTTAAGTTGCTGAATCCATGGCCCCCATCAAGCTGGCTTAGGTGGTCTTCAGCTGCTCTGTAACTACCCACAGAAAGGGCAGCTTAAGCCAAGCCTTAGAGCTGCAGGGTAATTCCTACTAAAGAGAAAAATCAGCTCCTTTCACTTCCAGCACTAAGTGGAAATCATGATCTTGCAAAGGAAAACTCCCAAGGTGGATTGTTCAGACCTACTAATAATAATTTCTTTTCTCTTACAGCCCTCAGCAGGTTTACCTCCATAGCAGCAGTCCTGCTGGGTGGTGTGTTAGCCTCCCACCAGCTCTTCCTGCAGTTGCTGAGGAATGTCATGAGATCCCCAGTGGTCTTCTTTGAACAAACACCTATTGGAAACTTGCTGAACCGCTTCTCCAAAGAAATGGATGCTATTGATTCTGTCATCCCTGACAAGCTGAAGTCCTTCCTGGGATTCTTGTTCAACTTATTGGAGATCTACCTTGTGATTATAGTGGCAACACCATGGGCAGCAATGGCCATAGTGCCGTTGACTGTTCTTTATGCTGCATTCCAGGTAGGACCTCATAGAAACACAGGAAAGGCTGGAGCAGCACAGCCATGTCCCAGCAGAAAACCTCCTTCCATTTCTTAGGAGCAGAGACATACAGAAATTAGTTTTGTCATTTCAAATTGCATCTGAACAAGAGTAATGTCGGTGGGTCTTCCCACATCACCTCAGCCCTCCAAAGCATCCCAGACCCCTCACCAAGAGGCTTGTGCTTTTCAGATGTCTAAACTAAGTCTTACTTACAGCTATACTCCTTGTCTCCATTAGTGCAAATTCATCATATCAAGACCAAAAACATTTTTTCTTTCCTCCAGAATTCCTACACTGCTTTTTCATATATCCATATAGCCATGCAGCTTTCCCACTGGGCTTTGAAACCCCAAATGCTTTCCCAGCTAAGATTTAATATGAGGGAAAGGCAAGTAAAGGTGCCAGTACTCCCCTGTTCTCCATTGAGCAGAGAGCTCATCTACAGGAGAAACTAAGTGGGAGTTTAGAGGTTTTGTGAGTTCAGAGCACCCTGGCTCCTTTGCCACAACCAAGGGTTACTCTTAATGAAGACAGAAGATAACAGGTAGAAATGCCACTCTCATGTTTAAGGGTTTATAACACCAGGAGAGAACATACTATTATTGCACTTCTTGAGGCTTTCCCAAATTTTCTGTGGAGCATCTCCAACCACACTAATGGCTTCTCCTTCCATTTTAACTTGTACCAGCACTTCTATGTCATCACATCCTGCCAGCTGAGACGCATGGAGGCTGCCAGCAGGTCACCCATCTACTCCCACATCTCAGAAAGTTTCCAAGGGAGCAGTGTGATCCGTGCTTACAAGGACCAGGAGAGGTTTATTTTGAAGAGCAATTTTCTAGTGGATGAGAGCCAACGAATATGCTTCCCTGGAGCTGTTGCTGACAGGTACAAATTTGCAGTGTTCCTTTTCATGGAAAGGAGAGCGCAGATAACTGCTCTTAGGGCTCAGGTGGAGGTTTGCAGATGAGGTGGTGGTGCAGTGTTTTGGGAGTAGCGTCATCTCCTACACTGCATCCCTCTGGCAATGTGCCCCTCACACAACCATCATGCTCCCAGCTCCACTGTGAGGCCAGGCGCACACACACACACCCACACACACACCCACACCCACACACCCCCCAGTGCTACTAAAAGTATCACCTGGTGCCAATAACATAAGAAGCTGTAGCACATGACAGCATGCTTGAGGCCTGTGGTAAATGCACCACCCATCAGACCACAGAGCCATGAGCCACCAGTCATGAAATGAATGAGGCCAGAAGGAGTCAGAAGTTACACCAACTCATCCAAGGAACCACATGCTTGCTGCTCTCATCCAATAGGCTTTGGAGAAAATCCTAACAGAGACCATAAGCCAAACAGTTCAGAGAGATTGTAGCCATTTGTGAGCTCCAAGGCAGCTGGATAAGAGCAACCAGGGTGAGCATCCTGTAGTCCCAACATCTCCATAAAAAGTAATCATACAATGTACTGGGAGAAAGGAAGAGGGCACCCAGCCCTGTACTCTCCTCTTGCAGGTGGCTTGCTACAAATCTGGAGTTTCTAGGCAATGGCATTGTGTTGTTTGCAGCACTATTTGCAGCAATGGGAAGAACACATCTTAGTCCAGGAACTGCTGGCTTCTCCATTTCATATGCTCTCCAGGTAACCCAGTGTTGAAATAATACCATGCTTGCCTTTACTCAAAAGCAATTGCATATTAATTTCTAAGAAATTGTGAACTATTTCTGTGCCTGTCTAGATGCCTTTTCCTACAAACCCTGGTGTCATTGCTGGAATCCAGAGCATCTAGAGCACATGGCCCCATAGGGAAAGAACCTCAAACACATGCACAAGGCATCTGCTTCCTCCTGCACCTGAACTCATATTGAGTCACAGCAAGCCCTGAGCAGCTGAAGCAGGGTCTTCAGCATTGTCTTACCTGCTTGCAGCGTGGTTTCACAGTAGCCCAGGGAACATCTACATTGTCTTTCAGCATCCAGTCAATAGCATTTCATTCTCTATACACTTGCCAAAAGGGGCTGTGGGAGGAGGCTTTTTAACACAGCTTTACAAACTTTCACAAGGAAAGTTATTTTTTAGCATTTTAATGTTTTCTGATGGGATGCAATTTAATTGTTGATGTAATTAGCAGCTGAGGTCTTTATAAATAAACGCCAAGACAAAGTGTGCTTTATGACAAGCATTGGTCAAGACTTAATTTACCTGCCCTAATGTTTTTTGTTTTGGTAGATAACTGGTGTCCTGAACTGGATGGTGCGCTCCTGGACAGAAGTAGAGAACAACACTGTTTCTGTGGAGAGAGTTAGAGAATACTTGAAGACTCCTAAGGAGGTAGCTAATCCATTACTGACCTTACTAGTAGGGATTGAACATCTCCTCAAACTAAACGAGTAACTTTTCTGTTGTACCTGACAAAACTCCTGTTTTCCCCTTCTAAAAGGCCAGTTGTTTCTTTTAAAGAACTGCAGCATTTGGTTTTTATCCAACTGACAAGACTTGTTTTATAACCTCTGATCATCATTATTTCCTTAAGAGAGTTAGGCATTGGACTGCCATTAAAATAGCTTCACTTGGTAACACTCATGGAACACTCAGACCTATTTTCTGCCCATATTTGGAGTATTTATTGTGTGACTTCAGATGCAACTGTCTGATAACTGATGGCTGCTAGATAGCCTTTTAGCTACTAAAAGGCTCCAGTGCAATAATTTTTGTTCTGTAATCATTAAAATTCTATCTCTATATGCTGCCTCAAGAGGAGACTTGCACAGTTCTGTTTACAGGGGCCTATAAATCCTTCTTTGTTGAACCACTCATAATGTCATGACTCTGACATGCAAAGAAATGCTCCTCCCCATTTTCAGTTAAACGTAACTGGCAACTTTGCATAAAGTAAAAAGTCTACAGTATGAAAGTTAGAGGCCTTTTTGGCTTTTGGAAGCAGACAGCAGGCTGGGGGGACTTGGCACAGATGTTTTCATGAACTTCCCATTCCAGTATGGCCAGTTGATTGGTAATTTAAATCAGCTTTATATATTGCTGTTTGTTTTTATCTATTTAGGCATCCTGGACTCTAAGTGGCAAACTTGAAGGTCAAGCTTGGCTCACTGAAGGAAGGATTGAATTTAGAAACTATAGTCTACGATACAGGCCAGATTTGGAGTTAGCACTGAAGCATGTCAGTCTAACCATCAATGGGCAAGAGAAGGTAGGAAAAACCACAAGTATGACAAGTGTGAGCAGTGCTGGGCAGTGACCAGGGGGGGACAGCCCCTGCTCCATAGGGAGCTACAGGAACTTGTAAGCATGAAAGCTGCAGTTAAGCCCAAGCCCATCTCTCACACTGCATAACTGTCACACTGCACAAAATAGTATTTCCAGGACTGCTGCATACACCAGACATTCTTCTGAGTGAAATTTCATTTCATAGGAGGTTAGCAGAGTTACAGCAAAGCAATTTTACTTTTTAATTCTAGCGCCCATCAAGGTCCTGTTCTAACTCCTAAATCTTATTATTCTTCCAATCAAATGCTTCTGTGATTCCTGTTCATACAAAATATTACAAATTATAAATTATTCCCTTTAAGAATCTATTGCTAGACTATGTGTATCTTGAACAGCTCTAAAAATTTGATACAGAACTGTCTCTCTTGACAAGGCCCAGAGGAACTACATAACATGTTTGTCCAACTGTACAAAACAAACATCAAAATCAAAGGCTTTCTACTGCACTTTACAGATTGGCATAACTGGAAGAACAGGAGCTGGGAAATCTACTCTTGCTGTGGGATTGCTGCGATTAGTGGAAGCTGCAGAAGGAGCAATTCTAGTTGATGGACAGGATATTGCTCAACTAGGTCTCCATGACCTTAGAACCAAGATAACTGTCATTCCCCAGGTATGAAATTCATTTCCAAAAATCCTGGAGCAATGTCTTGAACATTTAGGAAGCGTTTATAAAAATTCTGTAAGAGGAGAGGCATTCAGAAATTTCAAAGTTGGAAATAACTTCTATGCCACGCTCATCTCCCATTCAATAAAACATTAGTCATAGTCACACCTAGCAGGGAAGACTGGAGAGCTTGTTTTTATAATTCATCTCAGGAGTTGTTTGTACTGTCTCTGTGCTCAGGATCCAGTTTTGTTTTCTGGCTCTCTAAGAACGAATCTCGACCCATTAAACCAATACACTGATGCAGACATCTGGACAGCTTTGGAACTGACTCAGCTCAAGAACTTTGTTGCTCATTTGCCAGAGCAATTGGAATATAAGTGCACTGACCAAGGGGAAAACCTAAGGTACCTTGTCTGCAGAAAGACAGTGGCAGAGCAGTGCCAGCCCCTGGGCTAGAACAGAGCTAGTTGGGCAAGGAGGCTTAATTCCTTTTAAAAAATAAATAATTTATAATTTATTTTTTAAATGGTATCCAGGCAGCAAAATTATTGTCCTGTTTAGCAGTATGAAATCAGATCATAAGACATCAAGTGGAAGACCTTTGATATTTAATCATTGTGGTGGTTTGCATTTGTGCAATACTTAAAAACGTGGCATCCTGCTCCAAGTGCAATCTCCTGGGTGCCATAGTAATACTCTACCTTCCTTTCCTTAGACTGTTTCATGCCTGCATGCATTACCACCAGCCTCAGTCACCCTTTCAGAGAAAGGGGGCAATCACCTTTTAATTGCTAATTTCAAATTAATCATGGATTCTGATGCCACGGAAAAGTGACTACTGCTCTCAGTTTACCATCCCTCTTCTTACTTGCAGCACTGGTCAGAAACAGCTGGTTTGTCTGGCCAGAGCACTTCTGAGGAAAGCCAAAATCCTCATTCTAGATGAGGCCACAGCAGCAGTAGATTTAGAAACTGATCTTCAGATTCAGTCCACCCTGAGGACGCAGTTCAAGGACAGCACAGTTTTAACAATAGCTCATCGGATAAACACCATCATGGACTGTGACAGGTAAGATCTTCAGCCACATTCCAGAGGAGAGAAGATGGGGAGCCTGTGTAACAGAACACACCACACAGTGTTAGTGAACAGCAATTTAATTTCTGTCCTTTTCCTGTTTAATTCTCCAAGCTTTGCTTTAGAGATTTTAGCATCTCTCACCAGCTAGGCACCAATAGGTTAATCAGTGATCAGTTACTCCCACATGATGCTGTCATACCCCTTTTTCCCCCCCAAGACAGCAAAATCTGCAGTTCCTGGTATTCAAAGTTGTAAAACTAAAATACCCATTCATAAATCTTACTGCAGTCTCAGTTGCCAAAAAAATCTCCTCCCAAATTCAGTTCTTGGATAGTCACTCATCAGAAACCTCTTTCTATCCCACCACTGTTTGCCAGCTGCAAAGTTGTTGGAAAGCTTGAATAACCAGCAAGTGCTGAAATTTATTTTAAAACTAAGTAGAAATAATTAAGTTTATTACAGCTGCTGGTGTATCCCTGAACTTACACTTCTCTTTTAATGTCCACAGGATTTTAGTCTTGGAAAGTGGTCAAATAGCTGAATTTGATACTCCAGAACACTTAATAGCTCAGAAAGGACTATTCTACAGACTGATGGAAGAATCAGGCCTTGCATGACTTACTCATGGAGTATCCCATAACGCCACCACTATGAGGAGTAATTCATCTCTTAATTGAGTTATCATGGTTCCTCTCTGAAATGACTGATACTCAGCCAAAGCTTGTCTGAGTCACAACTGCAGTGAGTAAATGAAAAGGGGTGACTTGGGATACATGTCATTTCCATAGGAAACTTAGCAATTGCATTTTCATTGTTTCCACATACCAAAACCTCACCTGATTGTTGTAAATGAGCCAGGCAGGCTCATGTTTTTCTGGTATAAAAGCAAACAAGCTAAAAGACCACAGCATTTCCAATTTACACTACAGATTCCAAACATCTGCCATACTGAAAGATTACAGAGATTATTTTTAAAAGCCAAAAGGCTTTTATGGACGGCAAAGAAGAATTTAACAGGTAGTGAGCAAACGTTACCCGTTTGCAGTTTACCCTAAGCTCCAGGCAGAACAAACAGTACTTTGTCAATCTCTTAAAGACTGCTCCCCCAGGTGCTGTTCTTGCACAGATATGGGCTCCAAGGCAGCAGCTGGAGTTTGTCATCCAAAGTGCACAAACGCTGGGAGAGGGAAAAGTGGAAAAGAGAAAATGGGGTGCCAATAAGCACCAGAGCACACAGCTGCCTGTTGTGGCAGCTGGGGATCAGATATACTGCATCTCTCTCTGTGTGAGCTGTGGAGGTGTCCCAAGCCATCATTCTGTGCAGAGGATGACACTGCCTGCAGGAACAGAGCCACCTTCCACGTGGGCTCAGCCATGCAGCAGAGGAACTTGGCCAGGAGTGGGGAGCACAGCATCGCTCCTTCTGCTGAAGGCACGGAGCAGCCCTGCTGCCAAATGCCAGGTGGTCATAGCAGAGTATGTCCAAACAGTGACACCAACATTTCTGAACTGAATTTAGCCACGAGGAATTTACATGGCTAAAAGTGTCCTCCTCTAATCCCTGCAGCATAGCAATCTGGCAGATGACGAAAGTAGCACGAGCTCACCTGTTGACCTGATGGTTCATTCCTGATTTTCTTCTTGAGTCCAGGTTTACCTCCTGCATGTGCAGAGTGCTGCAGAGCCTCTGCCATGGTCATCTTTCAGGTGCTACTTTAACAAACCAAATGGCAGCTGACAACAAAGCTTTCCTGGGCTTCCCACAGTGTCAAGGGGCTGCAGTCAGAGCTCTCTCCTCCTCAGGAATCACAAGATGACAATGTGACAGACAAATACACACTGTGAGATACTGCTGCTTAATATGACTTGTTAAAGCACTTCATTTACTAGACAGCTGAAATAAAAATAGAATCAAGTATTAAAAGTATCTCTTCAGTAAACTAAAGTAAATATAACATAAAAAGGGGTTATGGGGGTGGGGATGGGAGAGTTAAACTGCAAGAATTGACCCAGATTGGCAAAACCCAGCAGTTTCTCCTCTGACAGCTGTTCAATGGCTTATGTACCCACATTAAGAGCAGTTAACAGTTTCTGCTGGACAACTGCCTCCTGCCATACTGATGCTATGGTTCCAGGAAAGAGACAATTTTTTTTGCTCTACTTTTTCCAAACCTTCTTCAAGGACAGAGACAAAACAATTAAAAAACCAGATACAAGTTAAGAGCCAAATAAAATTATGTCATTTTCATCAAAAAAGAAACAAAACAAAGGGGACTACCAACCAGGAAGATCGTCTTGGTGGACAGATAATTATCTCCTCCAGTTGCCCTCCAGGTGAAGACAGAAACAGGACAAACTGAGGCCATGCCACAACAAAAAATTTCAATGAAATGTTGCTCTGCAGCAGCTGGATGAGGTGCCCAGCTCACATCCTTCCCAAGGACTGAGCTGCTCACTGCAGAACATGCTCCCAGTGTAGTGCCCACTCCCTGTGGGCAGATCTTTCAGAGCTGGCATTAGCTCTGCTGAATGAAGGAAAATATATGACATCAAGGCATTTAAGGCACAGAGGTGTTTGCTAAGTGACTCCAAACTCAGCTGCTGGAATTCAGTGTCACACCTCTGAATTTCCTCCAGGGAGGCTCAGCACCCTGGGCTGCACTATCACCAACCCCTGCTGGATGGCACCAGATGCCTTGCACTGGAGGTCACCTGCCATCAGGCTACACTGCACTAACCCAGAAGTGGTGAAAGTGTCCCAAGTACTCAACAAGCATTCCACACAACATGCACAAAAAAACTGATTAAATAAGGAAGATCTACCAGCTTTAATGCCAGATTCTGACATCTTACCTTGCAGGAAGTCGTACCATTTTCTGCAGTTGGTCCCAGTAACACTGCAGGGATCAGTGTATGGGCCTCTGTCCCAGCTGCAATGGGGTCTCTCACCTCACGGCACCCTAAGCACATTTATGATGGTGCTCTCACACACTCTGCTCTTCTGTGGGTAGAAGCTGCATTTGTTCAGCCGTCTGTATGCAGTGAAGGTTAGTTCAGACTGATCCTCATCATGCACAATACACTTTTGTTCAAGTAACATCCAGACAAGATGTATCATTTTGTGAGAAAAGACACTTGGAATCAGGATCACGAATCAATGTAGCAACAGCATAAAGCACTGACAGGTATTTAGAGCAAATAGTAGAGTCTCTACTCCAGAGCTGGGGCAGAACAGTTTGAGCCAGCAAGTGTATAACTATATAAAACTGGGAGAACACAGTGATGTCCTTTAACCACCACATCACTGAAGCAGAACAAAACTGAAGGACACATGAAGAGCAGTCTGCTGACCCTTTGCTGCACTATTTAAAAGATTATACTACAGTATTTTAGTTAGGTTATACTACAGTATTTTAGACAGCTCTCCAAATGATCACAAAAAGGTGATCATAAAAAGGATACGGAACATCTAGTGGCCCTTTTCAGCATACCCAATTTAAGATCACAAATTCAGTTAAAGTCATTCCTACACAAACTCCACTACAAACATGTTACACAGCAGAAGCATAATTCTGCAAGCTCTGTATTTCAAACAAACCATGCTCCTATGTGCAGTTCCATTGTTTTCAAAGCCCTTACTTACATGAATATGTTAAGGCTTCTAAATCTTTTCGTCAGTATGCAATGAAAAGCATCAGTTCCTTGAATGTGAAATCAGTTTCCATCAAAGTAAACTCTACCAACACAACTTCCTTTGAATTCAATCTCAAACCTGCACAGCATTCGTAGATTCCTCCTTTCAGGAATGAGCTGCACCTGCTCCCACAAGGGTGTAACAAAGATCCAAAGCACCAAAGAATCCTGCTCTACTGATGCACCATTACCTGGTCTGCTCAGCAAACCATGAAATGATCCAGCCCTACCACAGCACGCAGTTAGCTGCACTCATGGATTCTTACCCACCACCCTGACAACCCCCAGACATCAGTCTTGATTAGTCTTAGCAGGATCAATAATTTGTTTTCAAGGCAAAAACCTGAACTGACAAAGCTAACCCTTTTGTCAAATACAAAGCAAGAAATGACAGGTCTTGTTTTCTTTCAAACAATGTCTTTACTTCAAGTTCTTTGCAAATATTTGTATAGTCATTACAAAAAAATACCAAAGAAAATTTCAGTCTATTCAGTTTCAGAGAGTCATAATTTACAAAAAAATAAATACCTTTACTCTAAGGACAACAGTTGTCTAGTATTAAGGTCAGCAATATTAATCACAGAAGTCCACATTCTCAGTGCTGAGTATTTGTGTCCACCTGACTTAGTTTGCCTTGTTCCAGCATTTTCCTTTAAAATAAGACTAATCAGAACAATTCAAAAGTAACTTTTTTCTTACCACAGAAAAATGAAAATACGACATGGATCTTGAAAACCAGACTCCATTGACAATTGTTAGACCCCTCCGACACACAACTTTAAAAAAAGTAATCTCTTTTTAAACAAATGTAACAGAACATTTTCCCACAAAATTTAAGAGTTAAACAGCAGCAGCATGAAGGGCATGTTTCTTTGATATAAGGCTAATGATCCTTGATGGCAGAGCTTCTATTAGAGCATTGAACTGCCAAAGCCAAGGGTATTACAATCAATGTCACACCAAGCCTGCAACCTCTGCCCACGCAGATCCTCATTTCTCAGCCTCATCCCCACAGGTGTCACCAGGATTGGCCGCTCAAGTCAGAAATCCTGAGTGAACTGAGTGTAAGATCAAGTACTGCACACTGCAATGCACCAACTGCTGCACCAATTTGGTTTTCGAGTGATTGTCATTCTAGACATGTTTAAATACTGCTATGAAGTTGACTGCTTTTTGACTTCAGCACTACTGACATTATGGTGAACTTGCTGCTATATGCTGTAAACACATGAAACCTTTAGGACAATGCATAAAGCATTAACCACGTACAGTAAATGCCATAATGAGAATGTCTGGCACACGTTATTTCACAAGAAGAAAAATCTTTGGACTATAATACTATATGCCACAAAATGTTCCAAGTGCATCCCACAACAGATGGCTCATCAAATGAGGAATCCGCAAACAAGCAAATAACTAGCATTTGCAAAAATGTCTTAAACAAAAAAAAGGGAGGGAACTTCAGAACATAAGAGCAGATGAGAAGTAAAATCTTTTCTGAACTTCTCTGATGACTCTGCCTTATATTTGAGCATATAATGACAGATTTCAGGCAAAAATTACAAGTCTCTGAAGTGTTTTGCACAGTGCGTGCTTCTCCTAAAGTTGGCTAAAATCAATAAGGAGAAATAAAGAAAAAACATTGCATTTTTATGTTACTTCCATTGCCATGCTCTGGCCGACTGAAACTTGTGTCTGAACTGTTTGGTTCACTCCAGCTCAGAGGAAGTGACAGTTCTCCAAATGTATCACCTCCCTCTTTCCCACAGGAACTAACCAAGTTCAAACACTACACCAAGCCTGAATCTTTGGCCATGCTGTAGAAAATGCCTTTTTCCTGAAGTAGGTGTTCTGGGCTACCACACTCCACCACTTCTCCTCTCTCCAGGACTAAAACTCTGTAAAACAAGGGGGGAAGGAAAAAAGAAAAAAACTGTCATGAGAAGATCCAAAAAACCAATGAACAGAGATATATGTGTACAGACAGAAACTGACTGCAGCATATCCATTATCTGCAAGCAAAGATAGTCCCCCCCGACAGCACGAATGGACTGAGCATCCCACTGTCCCTCCTGACCTCACTGCAAGTGGTCTGCCTGGTCTATTGTTTATGGCCTGAAGTCATGCCACAGGAGGTTCAGGTTGCATAGTAGAAAAAGTTTCTTCATACACAGGGTGGTTGGGTACTGGAACAGGCTCCCCAGGGAAGTGGCCACAGCACCAAGCCTGACATAGCTCAAAAAGTGTTTGGATGACACTCAGGCACGTGGTGTGACTCTTGGAGATAGTCCTGTGCAGAGCAAGGGGTTTAACTGGATGATCCTCATGGATCCCTTCCAACTGTGCATATTCTGTGATTACCCAGATCTGCAGGCAGCCAGAGACTTCTGACTGTGCTCTGAGACAGTCAGAAACAAGCTGGCAGCATTTCTTGTCCAAGTGTGCAATAGCCCATATGACCTTGCAAGACCTGGGATAACCTTCCCATAATACTGCACCACAGCAACTGCTGCTACACAGCAACTGCTGACAAAATACAAATGCAGACAGAGCTTAAACAAAACAAACCTCCAACTGGAACAAGGAATTTTACACAGCAAGCTACCACAGTCTGTAAAGCCAGCTCACAGTTAAAACAGCTGGCTTCAGCTCTCTCCACAAATGGCCAGGCACTGCAGAGATGCTCACTAAGCCCAGGGGCTGCTGCACAGTGCTACCCACTGCTGTGACTGGCCTGGGTGTTCACCTGGTGACAGCATTCCTGGGGCTGGCATAGGCAATCCTCCTCTCTCTGATCTTTCACTACTGACACCACAAAGAGAGGTCTACAAAAGTACAGAAAAATCTTATCGCTGTTCACTCTGCTCTCTGCCACTCTGTGATAAAGACAAGAGACTCTAAAATTGAAATTACGAGTCAACAACTCGGCCCTCAATCACACCTCAGCAAAGCAGCTGAACACGAGGGAAGCTCTATGAACTATAACCTAAAGCGATGGAAAGTGTAAAATAACCTTCAGAGGGCAGGATCTGCCCCTTTGACTCCTTACACTGTTGTACCTAAATTAGGGCAAGCCACAGGAACAGATTCCTGTCCTTGCTTTCCTCCCTCCTCTTCCCAGTTTTCCTAGGCAGGCACTGCACAACAGCAGCGTGACAGAGGGACAGGAGGAGCTCTGCAGGCCAAGTACAGCAACCATGAGCCAGGGCACACACACCCTACCCATCAAAACAGGGATTCCAGCAGCAAGGTGGAGAGGTGGCTTAAAACAAACAGGTAAACATCTACCTAACACAAAGATTCCCATTTAAGTAGAACACAATGCAGGTCACACATTTGTCAAGATAAAATCAGTATAACTTTACCTTGTGTAGTCCATGATTGTGTTCAGACGATGTGCTATAGTTAATACAGTACATTCTTCAAATTGAGACTTTATTGTTGACTGTATAAGCTTATCTGTTTCAAGATCAACAGCAGCTGTGGCTTCATCCAGAACTAGGATTTTGGATTTCCTGAGCAAAGCTCGTGCCAGGCACACCAGCTGGCGCTGTCCCACACTATGCAGATGGGATGGGAGGGTGGGGAAAAAGTCAGAACAAGTCTGCAGTATTCGTTAGTATTCATTTTGAAACCTAGCGGTTCCTTATTCTCAAGATAAGGTCTTACTACTTCCCTGCAGAGTATCTAACAGCATCTGAAACTACATCCCACTCAAATGAAGTCCTGGCAATGCAGTAAGAGAATACATTATAAGTGGTTTCAGCATAACTGCATTAGGCTGATTCACTGAATCAGTGCAGGGTTGAGGACTGGACTTTAAATGGTTCCTACAGACCATATATATATATATATATATATAGGTGCAAAAAGCAAGTGAACAACCTTCTTACAAAAAACTGCTGCTACTAAAATGCTTTTGAAGGCTGCCCAAGCTGACAAAACCCACAGCATTCCAAGTATTTCTAGAAATATTTTATATTCCCAAGCTCAAGAACTGAAAACATGTTGAATAAAACCTAGTTGGTTGGTTGTTTGATCATGCATTAAGAATTCTCCAACTCCCTCCCCAAATTCTCATAAGGAGTGGAGGGGAGCCCCACACTACATGGCTTTTCCTGGGTCTGATTGTTGTCCCAGGTAGCTGTAAGGTTTCTGGAAACAGCAAGTCCAGTTGCAGATGGGAGGGCACACACCCCCCTCTCTCAGTTCTCATTTTCTTCAGGCAATTTTCGCAAGTCACGGTTCTTTGACATACCTGAGGTTCTCGCCACCCTCAGCACATTCATGATTTAGTTTATCAGGAAGGGATGATACAAAATTTTTCAGATGAGCCAATTCCAAAGATCTCCAAATGTCTTCATCAGAATGTTGGTCAAAAGGATCAAGATTCATACGCAGAGAGCCAGAGAACAATATTGGATCCTAGTCACAGAAAGAGGTCATTGATAATGTACCCAGAACAGGGCAAGTCCTCCAAAAGTAATTCTTAGATAATGAAAGGAAAATAACATGCAGTTGCAAGCAAGCTAATATACTGAATTTAGAAGTGAGGCCTCGTCTTTTTCCAATAACAACAAATTATTCTCCCTCTCTTATTCCTTATGCCTCTTGGGGACCTGACCTCTGCACTCTGCAGATTGTGGCAGTCTAGATGTTTCCATTAGTCAGTAACTCATGAATTCAGAAAAAAAAAAGTCAAAAACTAAAGAAACAAACAAAACAAAAACCAAAACCCAGGCAACATTCTTTTTACTGGAATACCAAGTCAAGTAAGTCCTCCCCGCTCAACCTTCTGTCAGCAGGGGCTACTAGGTCATCTTTTGACTTCTTAGGATATTATACCATCTGTAAATATTTCAAAATTCTTCAGCTGCAGTATCAATGAAATCAGTGGGTTTTTTTCTTGGACAGGAAGAAATACCATTTTGGAAATACTTAAAATACTTTTGACTAGTAGTGTCAGACTAATGCAAAGTGGTCAAATGGAGAAAGCAAAGTGTCCCACTGCCCCCAGATTTCCAAAGGAAGTGGTGCAGAAAGCCTTTTACAATGAGCTCACTTCTTTTTGCCAGTGTGCTGCAATGGTAACTTAAAACATCACATTTTATGGTTTTACTTTGAATCAGAACAGGCAAGAGAAGCTACAGAGTAAGAATAAATAGACTTTAGACTAAGTCATAAAGATGTATTTTCAAATGTCTTGGACTATCAAACACATAGTTACTGGGCTAGAGTGGGATGGTTATGTACAGGTTTCTCTGAGTACTGCATACAACACACTGGTCCCATTTCACTAAGGGAACCCAAGCAGGTGTTCAGCTGGGGTCAGCCTTCCCCACTCAGGCTGAGCTGTCTGGAGTAGCAAGCTGAAATGACTCCATTTCATAGCAGAGATCAGAGAAGGGATAACTATTTTCTCACCAGTACATTACAAACAGCACTGTTACACAATGAGTTCTGGCAGTGGCAGGATTTCACACCTACCTGAGGGATGATGGTGATCTTGAACCGCAAGTCATGGAGCCCTAACTTTGCAATATTAATTCCATCAATAATAATTTCTCCTTCAGCTGCTTCATTAATCCGAAACAAACCTAAAGTAAGTGAGGATTTTCCAGCTCCTGTTCTTCCAACTATTCCAATCTGTTGAGAAGAAACACAGGAACAACTTACTCTGGGAAAGAGTTAAAACATTTCCAAGCCTTTCTAGCCGAAACGGACACATTTTCAGAAGGCTGTGGTATTTGTTGGGCTATTCACACACCAAAACAGCATAACAAGCTGAGGCTGATCAAAGGGGGAAAAAAAAATCACTGGAGAAAAAAAAAAAAGAACAAAAGGCTGTCTCAAAGTTTGCAATCAACTCAGAGAAGCTTTTGGTTTTTCTAGAAAGGCAGGTGCAATTGGTTACAGCAAGTCAAGGTTTCCATAATCCTTTGGTTCATGCTTGATAGTTCTAATTGCTGACTTGATATTTATCTTGTTGGAATTTTCAGCAAAATCATATCAAAAGCACTCAGTTTCACACTTTATGTTTTACTTCCCAGTTAAACTGAATAATTGATAATTTATATTTACTTTTGAAAAGATTGCTACCTTAGTTGGTTGATCTCTTGCCATCTAACCATTCTAACAACTCTTGAGGTACTATTCTGCTCATATTTGGAGGTAGAAAGTGTGCACTTGAGAGAAAACAAATTCCTAACTGGTTACCACTAATAAGGAAGCTGGATAGTAGATGTGTCTTGCAGCTATCTTTTGTGCTGCTGTGCAGGATCACACTATTATCAGACATCAGAAAATCCACACAGGACTGGGGTGGGATATGTGTGAGCACACGAGCAGTGATGCAGTAGGGGAAACACACAGATCACCATCACTTTGACCAGATCCAGAGAATCTGCTCCGAAGTCTCATTTTTTCCTGCACAGTCTCACTTTGCAACTTCTGCCTCACTAGATCAGGCTTTCCCCTTCTACTGTAGCCTATTTTCCTGAGACTGTAATTAATCTCACTACAACCTACTCATCTTTTCTTAAGGCAAATAAATTAGCAGTATTGCCTGGGGAGCAAAGACAACATAAACCTCACCTTCCTAATGAAACCAGGCCAAATGATACTTGGCAGCCCCACGTAACAGTGTATGTTTATCCATCATGAGGACACACCTTGCAATGGCTGAGAGCCCATGACATCTGCAGTTACAATAAGGCTGATTCTGCAGAAGCTTTTCTAGTTCCTAAGGACCCCAGGTATTACAGAACAAGGTTAGCCCTCTCTTTGGCTTATGCATGTAGATTTATATTGTCACACTTCACTATAAATTCAGATTCATTACCTTTTCACCCCCATTTATGGTAACATTGATGTTTTTCAGAACCAAATCCAAGTCTTCGCGGTAACGCAAACCATAACCTCGAAACTCAATCTTCCCTTCCTCAGGCCAGGTACTCGCTGGGGCATTTTGTTCAATACTCCATTCAGCCTGAAAGAGCCACAGAAACACCTGATCAGCTCCTGCTTCAACCAAATGAGCCCAGAGGACTCAAAGAACACAATTAAGAAAAATCCTTCTTTGTGTGTAATTCACAAAAGGACCTGTGATGGAGATGAGAAGAGAGGGAAAGGGTTGCCTCGAGACAGACAAAATGGTGTATGTACCCAAGGGTTGGCTATCACAAGTCCCAGTTGCTGGACAAACTTCCCTCTTAGAAATGGCAGAATCATGCATGCAGAAGGCACTCAGCCAACCTATCTGTACACATAGCAAGGAAACCATTGGAGAAGCCACACGTGCAACTAGAAGCTTAAGTTAAATTAAGCTTAAGTGCAACTAGATGTTTAACTTGGACAGAAGCACTAAATAATTAATATGCTGGGAAACAGCTACTGCTTCAGCCTCCCACAGATGTGGGAAAGGAGAGAACACACTCCACTGAATTCACTGCCAGTGAACATTGGGCTGCTAGCAGAAGATAAGAAAAAATTCTAGCAAGGGCCCTTATCATGTTTCACTGCAAAAACAGTGACTCAGTCAGGTTCAAGTGACAGGCATGGCAAAGAGAAGCCCCAGGGAACTGTTCTGTAACCATAAGAGGAACAACTGCAGATCAAACGAGTTGTTGTGTCATTTGAATCAAAACAAAAAAAAGTAAAACCCCTGTATACCCCATACTGAGAGCACCAAAAGAAACACAAATAAAACATAGTGTTTAAAGACTTAGGAAGTCAAAACATTTTTAGAGCCCCACTGCTTAGCCCAGGGCAGAACAACACATTTCCAAAGTAACACTGTGTAAATATCAGTGAATGCACCTCAAAAACACAGACAGGAACTGCCTGTCCCCAGAGGGCAGTGACAGCACTGAGCTCTGTGTCCCCTCCTCAGCTCAGAGCACAGGCCCAGCCACTCCCTCCAACACGTTCAGCCAAACATGAGACCTCAGAACAGGGCATTGACTTCTACAGGTGTGGCAGAAAACTCAATGTACCTCCTTCTCCATTTCAGCATATTCTTTGACTCTTTCAACAGCAACAATGTTGGTTTCCAGATCTGATGACATGCGAACTAGCCAGTTCAAGTACGCTGTAATCTGCAAGGAAAGAATATGCTACCTGCAATAAATAAAAACCATGGAACAACCAAAACACTGCAACTCCAGGGAATGCATAAACACAGGCAAGATCCTGGACATGAGAAAAGTCTAGGTGCTTTTAAGATGCAGAATATGAGCCATCATGACCACTTCCCACACAGGGAAAGCACCAATGGACCTTCCCAGCATCTTCTCAAGGTACTATTTGTAGTTATTATTCTCTTTGTTCCTTATATCAATTTTCCATCCAAAGCCATATCAAGGTTCTGACTTTCTGATGCAGTCTTACAATTCAGAGGCTTTGATGTTTTTAAGAAAGGTAAAATTACCTGCAGTGAGTAGGACACTGAGAGGCCAACCAGTCCTGCGCTGAGTTTGTTGCGTGCCATCACTGCAAACAATGCTGCAAAGAGCACAATAAAGTTCCCCACATACTCCAGACGGACAGCCAGCCACCTGCCACACAGAAAAATGCATTTTTCCAGGAGTTTACCCATAGAAAATTAAGAATCTGGACAACCAATGTTCTGTCACACATCTTGTTAATTAAATGATCAATAAATATGGCATGTGGGTCCTGCTAGTGACATATGAACTGCAAGATACCTGAGGTTCTGCTTCTGCAGCACGTGAACCGAAGGGACATCCCAAATCAATACATCTTACAAGAGCATAAATTCCTGTCTTAACTACATCTGCTTTCTGGACTAATGTCGGGATCAATGAATCAAAATTTTTCAAAGAATATAAGCCAGAAGTAAGGCAGGAACTCTCACAAAGAAGAGCGATTCAGAAGTAACCTTAATTTCATCACAGAAGGTTAAGCAAAACATCTGTGAAACCAGCATATCCACACAGGTTTCCCTACCCTGGACAAGTATTCCAAGAGCTGTGATTGATAAGGAGCGCAGCCAGCAGAACCATGTCCTCCCTAGATAACAGGATTTCAGCCCCACTGTTACCTGTTTGCAACAATGCTTGGATAATAAGCTTTCTGATTTTCATCCACTTTCATGTCATTCTGCTTTATGAAACGTTTCTGCTCCTCAAAGGCTCGAATGACACTGACTCCCAGGAGGGTCTCATTGAAGTGAGAATATACAGGAGAACGACTGACAGACTCCAGGCGTTTGAGCTGGCGAGAAGTAGCCACATAAAACCGCTGCAAATCAAGAGTACGAGAATTATGGTTACATCTAGACAGTGTCTGAAAAGACAAGAGGAATCTTAATATAGTTCCCTGCCCTCCAGGCTGTTATTTACAGAGCTTCAACTTACACAAGGAAATTCAATTTACACATGGAACACTCCTGCTCCAAAAACCTTTAGCCCTAAAAAAATCATTGCATACACTCTGTTGCCTTGAAAGTACTGCCAATCAAACCACCTCATGTGATACCCATTTTCTGCTCTTTCTCTTCTCAGCAAGTTTAGTCCAACAGTACGAAACGCACACCTCACCACCTTTAAGATTTACTGATGAAGCCCGATAGATTTACTAATTCAAAGGCCAAAGTCAAAACCCAGCTGCTTCTCTTCAATCTCTACTGGCTCTACAATAACAGTTTCTAGGATTAAAGGAAGAGCAAAGCAAGCACACCCTGCCCACACAAGACGGGAGTGAAAGGCTGCCATCATTACTCTTGCTCTGACCAAACAGGCCCATAAGCAATGCACATGCACCTCTCTAAAGGTTACTGTCATGTTTGGAAAGAAGTTTAGGAGAAGCTCATACATTTTCCATACTTGGGCTCTGTGCAACAAACTGTACAAAATTTGCTACAAAATCTAATGACATATTTATAAAGTCTCCTTAGATATTAAAGGATTTACTTCTGGACCAAAGTCATTCTACACTTGATAATGGAAAAAAATGCTCTGCTAACATCAGCTAATCAATAAACCATGCAAAGCACAGTCAAGAACGATGACTCAAGCCCAACACACTAAAATACTTCCTAGTGCAGAGTAAGAACTGTCTTAAATAGCAGAGGATGAGTGACTGCTGGTCTTGGTTCCCCTACATAAAATATCCCTTACCTGCACAAACAAGTAGACAAGTCCCAGAGGTGGAATAATGACAGCAGCTATAGGTGTGGCCAGCAGAATGCTGATACAAGCCCCAATCACATTAAATGTTGAGCCCATGAACATCTTGATGATGGGTGGAATTGTGGAGTCAATAGTATCTGTCTCCTTAGAGAAACGGTTCACTAGATTTCCACTTGGTGTACGTTCAAAGAAACTCACTGGAGACCTGAGGACATTGTGCAGCAGGTCAAGGTGCAGATGTCGTGATGCAAATATTCCCCCTATTGACACAACCATTGAGTAGCCAAAGACAGCAACACCTAGAAAAGAAGACTGATTTTTAACAGCTACACAAAACATTTTCCTCATTTTGACTACGTTAAGCACTAGCATGTCTCTAGTACAATAATCCTCACAACTAGGGTTCACTATAGGTAGATGCAGTAAATACATCAAGTAGTCAAAAAAAACGCCAGTGAAAACATCATATTCCTGTCATGCAAGAAGTCGCTTCTCCATTACAAATATTTGTGTCATATTTGACCACTTTCCTTGTGTAAAAATCCGTGTGTAAAACTTGAGTTTTCACATGGCATTTGTTTTTCATTGCAGGATTTTCTATGGCAATTCTGAAGTGGAATTCACAGGGTGTTGAGTTTCATGGCAAAAGAACTTTGACCACAAAGAGGACGCACAGCAAGACATCACTGAACTGGTCTCCCTGTAGTGCCTTGGATGGCCCTGGCAGCAGTCAGAGCAAACACCAGCCAGAGCAGCCCAGCCAGGCTGTGGCTGCAAAGGAGGCAGCATAGCCATGACCTGTGACAACCTGCCCCTGCAAACCAGACCAGCACAGTTTGTTCAGGGGCCAAGGAGCCATTTCTTGGCTCAGGCATTTTGTCACTAATACTGGCTCATCAGTCTCTGCAAAATGCTTCTCACTTAGTAAATATGTTTTTTCTTTCATTTGTACAAACTGAATAAATTTTTAGATTGGTTTGCTTGCCTTTTGGGTTTTTTTAAGTCCAATTTTTCATCTTTCTATGAAAACCCATACTAAGGTCCTTAGCAAAATGCTGCCACAGTCACTAAGAGTATTAGAAACACTGAATCAGCAAATCTTAAAATAGCTAAGACCAAGCAAACCTTGAGAAATTCCCAATGTTCCATATACTCCCAGTCTGACATCTGTGTACTGCTGTGTCCCATTGATAACAGGATCATCTGTCCATAAACTTAGCCAGTAGCTGGAAGCCAAGGAGGCTATATGATTACACATAAAGAGGAAAATGCCCAAGAAAGACATAAAAAGTCCAATTGCTTTCATGTACTCCCAGTACACTGTTGCCTTTACCTGAAGAGAGAAGAAAAAAAAAAAAGAAATACTAATTTTGCAAATTAGTAGTTTCAAAACCAGCAATACCCCCTTCTCCAAAGCCTATTTAAAGCCAGTATCCCTGCATCAGGCCATGAAAACACAGCCAGTGCACTCTGGAGAGCCACTTCTTGGGAATACATGCTGCAAAGCATTCTGTGGAGACATGCCAAATCCAACATCCTTTCAGGGCAGGCATCTTCCCCTGTTATCCAAAGGGGAGGGTGGAGTAGGGAGAAAGTTGCCTGAAGTAACACAGAGCATCAGTAGCACAGCCAAAAATCTCACTGAGGAGTTCCAATTTTTGGCTCTCTCTTTGTAACACAAGATTATAAGGCTTTTAAACCAACCCTTGCTCCACATGGCTGGTATCCTACAATCTATCTTTAACCAACAACATGCAATCCAAGCTTGGATTCAAGCAACACTACTAGGAGGTGTAACTGCCATTTTCCCAGGAACCTCAGCCTCAGGTTTCTCAAAAAGCTGTGAGTATCCTGGGATTAGATACTTGTGTTTACAGTGGAAACTTGGCTTAAATTCATCTGAGTCAATTCCAGCTCCTTATACTGAAGGGCAGATTTCACTAGGTCACCTAATTTGTCCCAACCTTTCTCCAAGAAATAGCTGTAAGGTTTTATTTTCCTCTTTTAAACTCTAATGTGGTCAGGCCCATCGTTTTACACAGAAGTTTTGGTGCCAACATTCTTTCTGCAGGCAAACAGTGCTCAGGTTTGGGAGCAGAGGGCCCAGCAACACTTCCATGAAGTATTACACAACTAGTAGCAAGTTCAAGAACTCGCTCAGACCTTTCTCACGATAGTTACATGGTCTTCAGAAGCTATTTTCTTCTAGAACAGATTTTTCCAAAACTGAACAAGGGCACAGGAGGTGGGAACTGGAGACCTTACCCTGCCGGTCTTCGCTGTGTCGGCCTCTGTCAGTTTCCAGGAATTCTTTTCAGCAAGTGGCTTCTGCAGCTCTGCAGTGCTGCTCTGCTGCTGGGATTTCCCAGTGTCTCTGCTGTATGTTGAAGAGTTACTGAGTTGCCTGTTTGAAGACATTTATCTTTCAGTCGTAGTTTGACATAGGACAGGTGTTTACTTCATAAATGGGCTTTGACAGTCCACAGCTCCATGTCAGTGGTTTACACTCCTATGGAGACCTCCTAACCAGCCATCCTCAGGCCAGTAGTTACTAGTGCTTCCTCCTCTCCCCACAGTGCACTCTCCTAATCCTCCCAAGTACAGATACAAAAAACAGACTAGCCACATAAAGAAGTCTTGGTTCCACAATCAAACTTCAGAAAGAAATATGCTTTGTGACCATCAACACCAGCCTTTACAAACCCTATCATCATATACACTGCAGCTGCCGGAGTGCAGAAACAGGCAATTTTATTCCCAGGCACTCATTAGCTTCCAGAAATAAGTGTCTCGAGCACCGTAAGAATAAGGCAAAGCCTATGAGATGATTTTGCAAAGGTATAATCAGAGTGATTGCAAGCATATTAGCACCTGTATTAGGTGAGACTAAAGGTTCGTTTGGCACTTCATCCCATCCAACGGTCAAATGCAGAAGCCTTGGGAATACATACAAAGCTGGAGCAGCCAATAATATACTCTCCCTTCTACGCAAGTCAAACCCAAGGTGTATTTTGCTACAACACAAGAGTTTCTTTCTCAAGCTGCTGGATCCAGAGAGATGTATTTTTCTCTAACTAATATCATAAACTATTTATCCACATCTAAGTAATAGTATTGAAAAGATGGGAGGAATGGAAAAAAGAAAAGGGAGAATACACACCGATTCATCAGTTTTCCAGAGGCTTCATTCAAAAGGACTCCATTTTCTACAGGCTTTCCTTCTTTTGCAGATGGACTACTTGTATCTGAGAGGTGAAAAAGCAATGAAGATGGCAAGGCAGAGACACACAAGGGATTCATTTCAAGCCTAAATGCCAGGTTGCAGTCCTTATGCGCAAACAAAGCAGGTAACCCAAGTTTTTACAAATTCTAACACAAAATTGACCAGGTGAACAAATCAGTTAGGTTCCACCCATAACAGTATTAATTGCCATGACAGGGAGCATTTATTTTTTCTAGCAAATGTAGGTCAGTAATAATGATATGAGGACATACTTTATATTAAAGCATGCAATACCAAGTCACATGTGACTCTCTCTGTGGAAAAAAACCCCCAACACTCCAGCCACTCCTTTTCAAACCACATCTTTTACATGGTTGATTATAAATTATTTTTGTTTTAAAATGCAGTGAGAAGACATTCTCATAAATGATGGAGTGAAGCTGTAAGAACAGCAGGCATGTGCAAAGTTAAGCAGGAAGAAATGGGTAAAAGCCTAGTGATTTAGGCAACCATAGGAATCAGATTAATTTAAGCAAGAGATCTTTCCATGAATTGTTATCCCACAACATTCCACTTGTACTACAATGCAGCACACATGAGACAATTCAGAAAACCTGTCAGCTTGAAATATTAACCTTTTTTGAACCATTTCAATCATTGTTATAAGTAAGACTAAGTGCTGTTAAGTATGACTTCTAGTTTCAGGTTATGCAATAATTTCCTTTATAAAAACCAAATCACTGACTCCTAAAAGAATAATCGTTAAGTGACTAGAGCTCCATTTTCATGTATGAAAGTTAATCCAGAATTTGTAACAAAGAATTTTGCGTTTTAAGGGCTCTATGCGTAATTTATGCAAAGACACCCACCTGCATCTATTCAAAAGATACTCAGTAAAGTTTGTGTGGATCTAGAGTCTGAAGCTTTCATATTTTTATACTAAAGCAAAACATATGCATAAAACAGTTGACCAACACATGATATGTAGACTGCATGGACATAGAGCTGTTCCCTCCTGTGTCAGCAAACTGAATGTTGGGTCATTACTCTAAAATTCCAAAGCTGAATTTTTCAGCATGGTCTTAAGCAGAAAAACAGCAGAAAGTGTGAAAAAAAGAATGAACCATGATGGGACTGGTGGGTATTTTAAGTACTTGACAGCATTTGTTTTGAGACATGAAAACCAGCAAGCATTCCAGCATATTTCTTTAGAACATCACTGAAGTTCCAAACCCACATGAAGAAAACAAAACCACAAATAAGCCATCCTCCCCTAACAGCTCCTACATTTGATTTTATATTGTAGGCTACAAAGATTTCTTGTTTTACTCCATTTAGCTCTTGAGAATAAAAAATGCCAGACTATCAGAGTAAATCTGGCATATACACTTAGGGTGTAAGCCCACTAATGAGGGCTCTGTTGAAAAATATGTCCAGAAATTATGAAAGTGAACAGCTGTGAAGTACTGAACACAGATATAAGAGCAAAAGGGACCCTGGGGATTCAATCCTGAATGATGCATGCCTGGGTACACTCCCAGGTCCAGGGTGTACTTTTAAAGTTTAAAGCTTCCTTACAGAAGCATTTGAGATAAGAACTGATGATGATGACCTAGGCCTGTAGGTAACTCACACAAACAAGAACATGCAAACCATGCATAAACCTACTGCAGATAAAATTCTTCTAATAATGACTCAAACTCTTGTAAATAAACTCAGCTATTCATACTACTCCAGTATAAGCACTAATGTAACGCCACAGGGCAAAAGAGCAGTTACCTGTTTCCAGAGGTTGAATCGTTCCTTCTAATGAAAGATCTGACTCTAAAAGTACATAGAATTAATTTTTTTCCAGAACACACCCAACTGTTTTCAGTTTTTACAACACAGCCAACCAGAATTACCTAAACCACAAAACCATAAATGCCCAAGGCAGAATCAAATTTGCTGAAATGGACCTAATCTCAAGCCTCATACACAGTTTTCACACACACACGAGAAGCCCCATGAAGCTGAGGATGGGAATGGTAGCAGTACAGCACACAGACCAAGGTAACCCTCAGGAATCTCAATGGAAGAGAAAGGCTGGGAGGAACACTTGCAGCCAAACCTCAGAAACTGGGTAGGAGAGGCTTTCCCACCCTTGCAGGAGTAAACATACTCCAGCCAGAAAGCACCAGTTCACAGTGTTTTCAGGCTGCCAGCACAGTAGCTTCAGGCATAAAGGAGCCTCCCTTTTAAAATAGGTGTGCAGATAATCCTCCAACTATCTCAGACTGACTCCCAGCACAGACTACTGTGTTTATCCAAGATCCTGTGATTCCAAATAATAGTCATCTTTTACACATTTGATAAATATGTTATCCCTATGGATCAGACAAATAATGCCCCTATTTTTCACCTTCTAACACTGGCAGATCACTCAACCAACACTGATACACAAACTTGCTGCAAAAAAGGCTAACACTGTGAAACAGCAAAATCCTCTCCAGATCACCAGAGTCATATTGAAGTTAGAAGTGCCTTTTATTAGATAACTGCAGACATATGGCAAAAAATAAAGCACTGGTTCACCTTCCAAAAGAACTTTCAGTGTTTAAATAGAAAAATAAAGTAGCTTAGTTTACTATAAAGGGCTTCAAAACTACTTTTCCACACTTGGGAAGGGGAGGAGACAAAGACAAGAAGAACAAGGCTATTAGATGAGGCAAATCTCGGTATAAGTCAACCTGTTAACCCCCTAGGGAAGTGCAGAAAGTTAATTTGTCTCTGAAGATGCCACAAGTCTACGGAAAATCTACAAAGTACCTATAGAAGCACATACAGAAAATACACAGAAGTTCACCTGATTCTGCTTCCACAAAATGTCTGCCCACAGTGCCTTTCACAGTAGGAGACCCCACCCATGCAGCACTTGGTGTTACTGTGTCCACCCAAATGAGCATCCCAGTCTGTGGAGTGGCAACTGAGACTATCAAGACACCTTTGCAAGAGGAATGCCATCCCACACCAGGACATCCTGAGCTTGAGCCTCAAGATGACAGACCATCCCCAAATGCAACTCCCCATGACAGGGAGCCAGAAGATGCCACCTTGCACATCCAGAAAACAAACCCTGCCCACTCCCAGCCTCTAAGGGCAGTATGTGATGCCAGCCTGGATAGCAGAGGGCAGCTTCAGAGAGCAAGGCAGACCATCACAGCCACCTCACAAGGAACTTTTGAGGTGAGTATCAGAAGCAGCCCCTTGCCAAAGGCAGCCACTCAACAGCTGTTCAACTCCACAGCTGCACCAGTGCAGTGAAATGTGGCACCATTTATGTTTTGCCTGTGATGGGCACATGAAGAGTATACCAAAAAATGCCTCTGCATTCCCTCTATAGAATGAGAGGGAACCAGTAGTTTTCCACAGGGAAGATGAAGCAAAAAGCAGGCTCAGTTCCATCCTTGTTCTGGAGAGCCTGCTCTGCAACACTGCTACCAAACAAGCCTCAAGCACATGTCAACAACTTAACTCCAGGCAGTGCAGTGCAGTGCAAGCACCCCTCAAACTTTTCACCATGAGCACTTGTAGGAGCATCAGGAAATCACCACAGGCAAGCCACTGAAGACAATAAGCTGGAGGCAAGAGACTAAGTTCCCTTATTAAAATGCAATACTGCAACAGTCTGTAGGTTAAAAAAAAATGAAGTATATTCTTCTATCAGTGCAGCTCTCCAGCTGTTTTGTAAAGCAGAAGCAGGAGTCAAGGACATCAGCTGGAGAACTGAGCTGCTTTTTCCTCCTCCCATCCCCACAGGAACTATAAAGAAAACAGGAAGGGTGTAAAGGTCCCAGCTGTCTTTTATGCAGTCTCACAATCATTTGATTTTTGCACCCAGTGAGAGTAATTTTATTACAGATCTGTTACACACTTTACTAATTTTAAAGGAAGAATGTGTGTTTAACCTCAGAACCCTCAATGCCCCTAAAGACATATAGGCAATCCTATAGCTAATCACAACAAATAGCAGTTTCTTTTAACTTTTGTTCCACTAGCACTATTTTTCCTTTAGCATGACTCCCTTATCATGACAGACATAACTTATTCCAAGAGAGTTTATTAGTAAGCTTACCACTGCTCTCCAAGATTTGTTCAGCATTAGCGTATGTACGAAGAAACTCGGCAAAAGCCCCATCCTGCTCCATCAGCTCCTGGTAGGAGCCCATCTCAGAGATTTCTCCATCAGACATTACCAGAATGGTATCCATTTGAGGCAGAAAGTTGATTGCATGGGTTACCAAAACCCGAGTCTAAATAGGAAAAGACAAAAGAGTCATAGTTGAGCTACTGCTCTTACTGCTTAAACTCTGTGCATAATACAGTAATAAGGGACAGGCGTGCAGCATTTTTAAGACAAAATACATCCCAGTCTTGTTTTTTCCGTTAAATAACTTTGAATTACAGAAACCAGAAGTCTGAATACGGAACTTGACAAACTTGGAATCATTTGAACTCAGCCAAGAAAAAGCATTCTCTAGAGAGAACTATTCATTATGACATACTTTATTTTTCAGGATTCCTTTTGGTCCAATAACTTTTTCAAAAATATGTTTCCCAACATGAGCATCAACAGCTGATAAAGGATCATCAAGTAAATAGACATCTGCATTGCAGTAAACTGCCCGAGCAAGACTGACTCGCTGTTTCTGTCCTCCAGACAAATTCACACCCTGGGGAAACAAGAAAATATGATCCTTTATTTACAGCTGAAAAGAGATGTCTTGCTACAGTTTATGAAAGACACGAGGTAGTTTATTCAAATTAGAGGAATTTCAGTATTGTATGAAACAACCTCCACAATTAATTTTCCTACCACAGCAGCATAAGAAATCAGTCAAATCCTCTTGGAAGTACATCTATTGCATTCTCATTGTCAGTAAAGGGCTAGCCAAAAAAGTGTTTGCTAGTGTTGTAAAGCAATGAAACCTGACTGACCTACCTAACGCTACATTCAGATGGTAATTTTCTTCTCTCTTTTTCTGCAGTGCTGCCTCTGATTTAATAAACAAACTCTGTTCACACCCTAAAATTGGGGTGGCCTGCTAATCAATAAGGAAGATAAAGCTACATCTTTTAGTGAATTTGAGGCTGTCAGTTCCACACATCCCAGGAGCTATATCCCACCTCTGAACAGTCAGTGGGCAAAGCACATATCCCAGTCTCCTGGAGAGCATTAGCTGAGCAGAACATCCAGCAGCCACAAACACATACCCTGACAGGCTCATGGTATGGAGACACCCAGTCCTGACTCCACAGCACAGTACTGCAACATCTACATAAGTTTCCCAATCCCACATCACACATACTTTTGCATCAAGGGCCAGTTTTGGGATGGCAGTTGTTTTTGTGTGTTGTTTTGGATTTTTTTGCAGGGGCTGGAGGGGTGTTTGTTTGCTTTTAATGAAGCTGAAAAGTATTCAGAAGATTGTTTCCAAATGTTTTTCTGCTCTGTGACCAAGGCAACTTAGAGACAATTAAAAAACTTTTATTGTGAGATGCTTTGACATTTGTAATTGAGGATGAGCTTCCTCTCTTTGAGGTTTAAGACCACGGAAAACATACTGTACAAATACAACTCTTATTCTAGAGGATTTCTACTCTGAGTGTTTTAAATTCAATACAGCTTTAAGATAAAGCCTTTACTACAAGCAATAGCATTGTTATGATAAAGTGGGTATTTAAATACCTTTTCTCCTATTTCTGTTTTGTCTCCTGTAGGAAGAATCTCTATATCAGGCAGCAGTGCACAAGCCTCAATCACACGCTTGTACCAGCTCTCATTCATCTCCCTTCCAAAGATAATGTTATCTTCCAGAGTTGCATTTTGTACCCAGGCTTGCTGAGGAACGTAGGCTACAGAGCCCTGCAAGAAAAATAAAGTTCCCTATGTAGTATTTTAGACTAAGAGTCTGCACACAGTCAAAGCACAGCAGGGCTTTGTGAGGCAGGCAGTGCTAATCACCTCACAAATTGCTTATGGTCATTTCAGAACTGTGCAAAGTAGTTCTTGGGCTACCACCTCCTCCAAAATGTTATTTTTATAATCCTCTCTACAAGAGAATGTAACAAAGTGCATTGGTAGAAAATAAAGGACTTCAAACAAAATAAGATTAACATAAACCTGGAGAAAACATTTGTTTAGAGAATGTTTGCACAATTACTGAATGTCAAAAGTCATTAGTTGTTTCATATAAATTATGTTCTGTATAAGACAACTTAATCTGGAATGCAGGCGTTCAACAAATGCACCCTGCCAAAAGATTTCTGCAGAAAGCAGAGGAAGTAGTTTTCATATAAAAGTCACTGCAAAGGAAGAGATTGAGATAATGCAAAATATTTTGCTTCAATGATCAGTTCTGCCTTCTCATTCTGCAACAATAATTAGTGATTCGGATCTCATCTATTTTATTTTTCCACAACAATTTTGGAGGTGACCAAACCTACAATCTCTTAAACACAAAATACTTGTTTTAATCTTAAAATAGTTTCTTTTCCATACATTACAGCAGCAGCAAAATACAAACCAAGGACTTTTTACTTATTTACTTACTTATAGGTAATTTTTCCTCTGTGAGCTCTGTACAGTTCTGATGCCTAGGAAAGTACAAACTGCAGTAGCAGCTTTTCCCATGTTTGGGTATCTGGGTGCACCCTCTCTCCCTGTAATTCTCTGATGCCTAAGAAGGTATGACCCAACACTACAGTTCCTCAGGCTGCAGAAGGTGCAACATGGTCTCCCCACCCCAAACCCTGCTGTCAACAAGACATCAGAACAGTTATCTTTGAGACTTCCATTGTTCTGTGTATTTGGCTAAATCTGAAACCAACCGATTTAGATGTTGTTGGGTCAAGGTTTAATAGGAATTACATGGAGTTCAGGCTAAGGCTTGCCAGGAAAACAGGCTAAAAAAGTGCGTGCATTTGAAAGGCCGTCTCTTTCCCTCTTCATACCTCTCAGAAATCCAGAATCCCTCTGGCAATACCCACAAATAGCTCAACAATCCTTCAGACATATCCCACCTTGACAGCCACATAGCCTTCTTTTTTGTCCATCTCCCCCAGTAATGCAGACAGCAGTGATGACTTTCCACAGCCAACTTGACCAACCACAGCCACCAAGGAGCCTTCAGGAACACTGAAATTAATGCTGAAATAAAGTGGACATAATTCAGCCTTACATGCTGGCCCATCCCTTATTACACAGTCAATTGAACTGCCCAGATGAAACCAGATGCAATGTGAAAACACCCACTGCAAATAATGACACAGCACTAAAATTTAAATGTTTGAAAATGCAAACCTCTCACTCAGAAAGCACTCAGCTCTTCTTATGCTCAGAACACAGCATCTTAAAATGTAATTAGTCAATGGGGGAAAAGAAAGAAAAAAAAAAATCACTGTGACCCAACCTTACAAATATTTCTCTCACATGTTCTGCAAACACAAATGTAAATACTAATGGATGCTTTGCAAAGGGCATCCTTATCCCAAAAAATATGCCACTTAAGGCTTAAGAAAGAACCACCAAAGTCAAGAAAGGAAACAGGGCACCTGGAAGCCAAGGCTTGTAGCTGCAACCCTCCAGTTACTTTGTTAGTAAAAGCATGTGCAAGGTTCATGACCAGTTTTCTGCAGCACAGGAATCAAGAATTACTATAGTTCAGCAAGAATCAGATTGTAAAAGGGAGACTGAGGACACAGGCAAACACCAGGGATCATTACAAAGGGCTGAGCAGCCTGCAGCCAGTAGATGGAGCTCATCCCATCTGCAGCACAGAGCAAGAGCTCAAAATCCCTCTGTCTTCCCGTTACATATGTTACTACTCCCCTTTATACACTATAAATCACTCTGGTTCATGAAGCCCTGATTTTAAAAAAATAGAAAAAATACCATCTGTCCTATATATTTTTCATGGCAACTAACTCTCTTCCATATGTATTTTTTAATTCAAATATCATTTATGATGCAGCAAGATTATGGAGTGCAATGAAGGGTACCAGTTCTTACCTTTTCAGCAAAGGAGGATCAGTTTTGGACCAGCTAAACGTTGAGTTCTTTACAACAATGCATCCTCCAGCTGCAAACAGAAAACTCATTTATGTAAGTACCAATGGAAGTACCTAAATTGTATGCTGTGGATGATACCACAGAAGTCAATTAAAACACATATGGGCAGAGGTATGAAGCTACTTTTCCAGATGAACAACAACCCACTGCTTACCAAAAACTTGTGTTCTGCTTTGACTGAATTTAGCTAGACAGCAGAGGTTCCAAGGCTACACTTATTCAGTAACCAAGAGGAACATGAATGACAATCACACACAGATACACACCAATCCAGCTCTGCAAAACCAGTTCAAGAAACCAGCAGCCTCCATCTGACTGGTGTTTTAACAGAAGCAGCAATAAAACTGTCAATTCCCTGTGTGAAGCCAAGTTACTACAAGAACAACAGGCCAAATAAATCACAGAACCGAGTAAAGTAACTTTGACCAAGAACATTCTTCAGTGAAATGTCACATGGTACTGACAACAGGTTTGTGTTTTTTTTCTTACGGTAACAACTCAAAATATGACTCAGGTAAACATTTACATATGTGTGCAAGTATAATCCCTTATAGACAAAAAAAAAAACACACACACTGAAGATTTATGAGCAATGTATTCATGGCTATCAGCTGAGAAGGAGGAGGAGAATGGACATTGGAATGGGCTGCCCAGGGAGATGGTGGAGTCATCATCCCTGAAAGTGTTCAAAAAAAAGACTGGATGTGGCACTTAGTGCCATGGTTTAGTTGATGAGATGGTGTTAGACAATAGGTAGGACTTGATGATCTCAAAGGTCTTTTCCAACCTAGTTAATTCTGTGATTCTGTGAGATACTCTCAAAATGAAGAGGACAAAAAAAGTACAGCAGATTACTGCTTACAGAAAGCCAAGTGACTAAAACGATACAGAGATCATTAATTGCATGAGAGGAAGTGATAGGGATTTTACTGGCTTTGTAAAGAGGAAGTAAAAATATTTATTTAGAAATGACTGACATAGTCAAAGTTAAATTTTGTTTTGCAAGAAAGAGGGTGTAGTTTTTCAGTCAATCTGCCTTCACACTTACCTATCTCCTCAACTGCTCTATATAACTGGACCAGCAACACTGGATACACTGGGACTGACACTCTGCACAAAACAAAGTAGATGTATTTGCCATAATTGGGACTTATCCTTTCTCCTTCAAGGGCATTGAAATGTTACATGATTGCTGAGTTTTGGCACAGCATTAATTGCCATTGTATTAATTGTCGACGAATTTTAAATGCTACACGTGAAACAAGCGATTTTTAAAGGGACCACCTGTGTCTGGACACAATCATTCTGTAGTCTGGAAACAGCAGTTGTGGAAAGGAAAGAAAATACCTGAAGAGGTGGTAGAACCTTGTAAAATGAAAATTACATAAAACTCCCTTCTCTGCTTTCTGGCTAGAGTTTATCAATGAAATACACCAACTTTATCAGTGAAATCAACCAAAACTGCAGCCATTTTTTACAGAAAGCAAAAGAAACCATCCAAAATCTGTACACACTGATTGTCAACAGGCAGAGAACTCACCCTCTGTGGTAGGACCCCTGATTATGCTGTCTGGATCTAACTCTTCATGAGACAGGAACACCCTAAGGCGCTTCAAGGAGACACTGGCCTGCATGGAAAAGGGATGTAAAACTACCTTAAATTCTGCTCATTACATTTAAGAGTGCATTGTTATGCACCACATATACATTACACCATCATTATGCACTCCTAACTCCTCCTTAAATCCACTGCATATTTGCTTGGATAGTCATCAAACTTGCACTTCCCAAATCACAATGGCTGATTTCAGAAACACCCACCCACCATGACTAGGATTGATAATTTTGCTTGCACAGCACTTCATACACAGGAACTGCAGAGCTCCCTTTCTGAGGTGGCTGAATTTCACCAGTGGACATTCTCTAAGCACAAGAATGCAATCTTGCCACACAGGGCCTCCTTCTGCACAGAAACACCCGTTAAATGATGGAAGTCTTACTTCTACTATGTTGCTGATAACCATAGGAAGCATGTTCATTGGAAACCTGAGGATGTTGAATAATGCTAGAGAAACAAATGCCTTCTGAGCATCCAAGACATTGCTCTTGTCTATTTTGACGTACACAGCAAACGTAGATAAGGCAACCTGAAAACAAAGTGCAAACCAAACATTTAGTTTAATTTAAAACATTTAATTTAAATCTACTGTTGTAAGAAAGCTGAAGGCTCCTCTTGGAAAAGTGTTAAGCGCTCACTTTCTTCACATAGCAAGGGTGAAAGCACAAATGTTACTTGTGGTCACACTGCAGGAGAAGGGAAGGAGAGAAATATTGACTGATCTTTCTTCCTGCTCCATTTTAAGGCACTCCTCATAGTACCAGATATTGGATCAGTAACATATAGAGAGAGAAACGTCAGAAACAGTCCAATTCTAACCTACTTCACATTTTGTAGAGTTTTCCAAGAAACTTGAAATGTTATTGCATTTCAAAGATGAAACCCTAGAGTAACTAAGCTTTTCTGTTATGAACTTTTTAACTTTCATGCTGACCAAGAAAATGACATTGAACCACTGTTATCATCCATCATAAGCTATAAAAATAATTCCAAAAATATATATACTTATCTTTTTAAGTATGTTGAATACATTATAGTAGCATTGTACAAGTAAAAACAAATGTTCACTTTCATATCTATTCCCTTCGGAGTGTTTTATTCCATGATAACACCACCTGTACCTCAGTGTATCACAAGATCCAGCAACTTTTTCCAACAGACTGCCAACTACAGGAAGAAATTAAATTTGATGAACTTTTGGCATTCCCTTTCCTAGAGGTCTTGAAACAATTAGCTCTCCACCTAAGGAGGAGTCTCATCTAAGCACAGTATCCACTGAAGCCATCAGTGTTTCTGTTAAAAATCCGACTGCTGTGAAGACATGAATTGTTCTTGGTACAGCAGCTGACTCAGCTGTGCCTGGTGGAGTAGCTTGTTTGTACAGTCCTAAGTTTGGACAACCACATCCCAGGCAGAAAGCCCTCCCATGGAGATCAAAAGCAAGAAAGGGTCCAAAGAATAACCTCACAAGCAGCATGTCTGTACTTTCCTGTTACCAGTAGTTAGTCTGAAACACACCCTTATCAGCACACACAGCAGTAGGGGAGGTACTGCAAATAAATATTTTCCTGACACCATTATTAAAAGAGCCCTGGCCATGGAAACAGGAGAAAGAGTAGAAGATATATAAGTTTTGGATGTCAAAAATGCTTTCAATTAGGTACTCACAACAATTCTATAATCAGAAGTTCTGAAAAACATATAATAAAAACCCCAAAAATCCAAGAAACAAGATGTTGAAAAGCATCCTTGTACTTCGAGCTGCTTGATTTTTCCCCCCGTGTCAAATCCCCTGCAGAGCAGGGCCCTGCCACACACCCACAGTGTTTGCCAGAACAGAGCTATGCATTAGGAGAACCTGTCTTCTCAGACTCCACAGAACAGCATTAAGGAGTCCACCTGCAGAGTTTTATTTAGAAATTTAATTTAATAATGTATTTATATTAAAATCATCTCAGACTTCTTTTAGAAAAGCATTCACTTAAGAATGCAGCTGATGCTTCCTACCCAGGGCACTGCTTCTCTGCCTTTCATCATGACCAAAACATAATGTAAACACTAAAAATGTTTGCAGGGAAAGAATCTGAGACTGGAAAGTACACTTAAACACCTTCAACTGGAACAACACATATTTTATCCTAATGTAGTCATGGCTTTTATTTGCTTCTGCAGACAAGGGCAGTGGCCCCGTGTTCTAATAGGGTCTGAAGCAATTTTGATGTGATCTCACCCTTCTCTCCCTCAAATTAGTTGAAATGTAAGCTAACCACAAACACAGTAGAGATGTTTCACATATCAATGATTTTTTTCTTTGGAATAGAAAATTTGAAGCAATCCCAAGCTGTGCAATGGCTTTCCCTTCCCATGTTGTTTTTAAACAGATGCTGAGAGAGCCCCTGCCAGAGGTACACCTGGCACACAATGTCCCATTTGATCAAGGACTCCTATGTAAGGACCTGCTGCTCTCAAAGATGCAGAAATAAGGGATTTCTCACTCTGTCAGCCACAGCTCCCACTTGAAGAGTCCCATGTACATCAGTAACATCTTCTAAATCTGACCATACCTTTCATTTTAGGTTCCTCAACTGCAACACCAAAAACAGAGGGGATGCAGGGGAGGGTTTTATTTTCAAATATTTTAGCCATTAACTTCTAGAATACATCCAACTTGGATGTTACTGAGTTTCAAAGTAAACAGTAGTGCCTCTTCATAGAGAAGTAGAACCCTAAGTGTTCAGTGTCCCAGCACTTTGGAGGGCAATCTGACTCTTCCACTCATTAAAACACAAAACCTAAAGAAGTCCTCAAGCAATGCCTTGGAAAACACTATCCCAAAAAGGAGAGATCACTTCTAGATTAGTTTCACTTACCAAAAAAGGGGCACAAACCCAGGTGAAGGTTCCCATTGCAGCAAGGTAAGCAGATTTTTTTAGGACTTGGAGTTCTTTCTGTCTGATCTCTAATACCTTCTCTTTGAAGGCTAATTCCCAAGCATAAAGTTTCAGAACTTTAATCCCATTGAGAATTTCATTCATCAGCTTAATTCTGTTGTCTTTGCTCTTCATTTGAGCCACCTAAAAACAACATTGCAAAAAATAATTAACAGAGCACAATACTTGGCAGAGCCTCAAAGTTCTGAGCTTTGTATTTTGCAATGGCAAATTTACCTCATTATCATCAAAAGCTTACTAGCTTCCCAAGCAGGAAATCTGAGATACTATCTGAACAAACAAATATGCAGAATTAACAAGACGTTTTAAACCAATTAAAAGAATGCCTCATGCAACTAAAATCCAAACCAAGATCAAAACAATTGTGGCACTAGTTTAAGTGTGATTAACCCTGCATCAGAGAGAGCCCTGGGACTCAGGTTCCTCTGAGGTACAGCAGGTAGTTAAAAAATAAGGCACTACAATCAAGCATCATTGATGTGCTACTTGTATCTAACCTTAGACCAAACCTGATTTTGCTTCCTCTGCAGCACAACCAATGATATCCCTACTTCTCCCATCTAGGAACCAAATTGTGGTATGTCTTGATAAACATCTAGAGCTAAAAGGTTTCATTTAAATATAACAACATCCACTGAAATTAGTCAATTCAGTTAGTAGTGATGTCACCAGAAAGCATTTGGTAGGGCTGTTGGAAGCAGTTTTTGCAGTAGAAATCTTGAACACTGCAACCAGCACCTTGGAAACGTGAGTATTTCACTCACTCAGGTTCATTAGGTAGACAGTAGTTTGCATTTGCCCTTTAGTTCTTTGGCAGCAAGCTAAAAACAAAACTAATTCCAATTCAATCACTGGACATCTCATGAAGCTGACTAGTGCCACCTTGGTCTTCACTACTGCAAAGTTTTTAGATCATTATGTACAGGTACACTGCAAGGCTGAAAAATACATGAGTTTGTTTTTTCTATTTAGACAACACCTCTGAACTTTCTTCCCTTCCCTTTTTTAAGGGACAAAAAATTAAAAGCACCAACCTTGAGGAACAAGTTAGAGTATGAAACATGTTTCTTACAAGCACTCTGTCACATATATTGAGGTTCTAACCTGATAGCTTTTTGTCTTCACTGCCATCACGGCGTTTATCGGAATCAGAAGGACCATGACAGCCACACCTGCCAGCACTGAAGGACCTAAAGTCTGAAAAGTACTTCATTGTAAACATTTATTCAAATTAATTTTTTTAAATCTTGGTTCAAATCACTGCATACTCCACAGAAAACCTGTTTCAGAAAGTTTTTTAAGCTCTTCTTCCCTTCTTAAGAACAGCTTGTGGGAAGAAGAGGAGAATCAAGGAGGGACTTAGGTTGATGTTTATGTACTTTGATTTTTAAAACAAACATACATACATAGCTCCCATATAGAGGTAGGTATATATCAATCTCTGTCTAAATATTTATCTCTATACACACATACAAAGATCTTTTAATGTTTTCCAGTTTTTGCTGGTTTGTCTGCTCTTCTGAAGTAGAGACCCACAAAGAGTCAGCCAGGTGGCTGTGTGGGCTAGAAATGGCAAAACATCTCCTAAGGTGACTCTCAAGTACAAAACCAAGACCACTTTTATTTAAAGCAAGTGACAAGTGAGATACTATAGGTGCTGCAGTCTCCCAAAAGCTCTCATCTGCAGCCTCCTCATATGCACTAAGATGTGCAAATTCAGAACCTCCTGCCTTCCTTCTCGACGGTGACAAAAGCAGCTCTGAATGGCTTCTATATAAACATCATTTTCCTCACACTGCTGTAAACCCTCCAGTGGTCTGAAAAACAGCTGTCTGTAGTCAGAGAGCCAAAGTGAAAACAGGAAACTACACATAATACTCACCTGCCACAGTAAGTATAGCGCTAGTATCACCTGGAGAGGTGCAGACCAAATCATGTTTATATAGGTAACCAAGTCCATGAATCTCTGAGCATCCACAGACATTAGATTCACAATCTCACCCACAGTAGAAGTCTTTCTAGCAGAATTTGTGATAACAAGTGCCTAGGTGCAGATAAAAAATAAATATAGTTAAGACAACATCAAGACTTAGTCATTTGCATTTTCCCCACAAAATTCAATTGCTTTACAGATTCTTCTTTAAAATTACAAGCAAATCATATTCCTGCTTCATATTCTGTTTCCACTGTACATCTTGCAAAATGCAAATTGCACATTTTAAAGCAAGCAGGTGGGATTAAGCTAATAGACGATTAAAGGTAATAAGCAATCTTCAGAATTAGAGTTGGTGGTTTTATTGCTTAGAGGATATCGCTTTCTTGTTTTGTTCAGTGTTTTTGTTTTAGTGTAAGAAGTGGAATCTTCACCACTTCAACATATTTTTCTCACACAGAGTTATCAGTCCACAGCTTTCTAAAGTGCTCCAGCTTGTTCTAAGATGAGGTGGCACTGCTGCTAAGTCCCCTAAGCTGTAAACGTAGATGGATCTTAATTTCTGCACAAACTGAAGCATGAACTTTGGCTAAATGAGACAAGGTTTCTTGTTTGGCAGTAGAAAGAAGCAGGTTAACTAGTAAATTACAAAACTACGCAAGCTTAAACTACAAAATAATATTTTCTTATTTCCGTTAAGAATTAGGAATCAGCATACCGGAATCTCCTGACTGATTATTCAGACTGAAGTGAGCATTCCCCGTCACAGATAGATGTTGCTGCATATTCAAAGAAACACCTACCTTTCGATAAATTACACCAACAATAGCTGTTTTGAGCCTCATTCCAGTTACAAAACAAATATGAAAATACTGGTGAAGAATCAGGGTCTGAAGACAGGCACAAACAAACATCAGCACTGTATAAAAGTAGCCTTGCCAGTTTGGGGCAGATTGGTTATTTACAAAGTTGAGTAGCAATCTGTGGGGAGAGAATTTAGTTCTCTTGATAGACGCAAAACAAAATCAAATGTCACAGTCACAACCTTAGATTATTCCAATCATTGTATGAGTCATGCAAGCATCTAAAGTACCAAACTTAGATAAAACACTTCAGCAGAATTCTTAGAAAATGGAGATCATTTTATAGGAGCACACACCACTCCCTCCTCAACATACATTGAAACAAAGTACTACATAGTTCACATGAATAGCATTCTCTTAGTGCAACACTAAAAAGTCTCTTTTTCCCTCCAGCTAAAATACAAGCACTTACAGTTGCTTTACTTCCTATCAGCTTAAAGCAATACAACTCCTCCCAGCCCCTTAGCTCTGTAGCTTCACATACTGGACATGTAGTCCCAAAATAATTACAGGTTAGAAATGAATAAACCCTCCTGCTGCTGTTGATTAAGTTCCTGCCTCGCCTTCCTAGAGTTCAAAAGCAACTCAAAAAGTCAAACATTTATTGCATGATGCTACAATTTGAAAATCAAAGGACCAACGGTCCACGGTCTCACTTGCATGGCATCTCTCCCCCATTTAACCAACTGAAGGCAAAGCAGCTTGAGGAGTGAAATACCAGCATGTTTTAAATCATGTTCACACACTTTTAATACAATAATAAAGTATATAGGTCTTACCTCAGAATTTCTGGGCCTGTAAACATCAAGAGATCATGTGCAGCCTTAAACAGGAAGCTCATGAGAAAATATGGTCCAAAGGTTTTACATAACACCTTGAATAAAGATGCTTCAGAGGTCTTCTGAGGTGGTTTTATAATCAAAGCTTCAGCCTCTTCTGTCACATCACCATTTGAGTCACTTGATTTTTGCTGCTTTTTGGGCGCATAGAACATGTTTAATGGTTGCCTGTAATAAGAGTAGGTATATAATGTAGCTTCTCTTCAAGCATAAAGCCAATGGGAAAAATGCACACTCTACAAATGAGATGTTTATGAGCTGCTTATTATGACTCTTAATAGTTTAAAACTGGGTTTTACTGTCAAACTGTTTTCATCATACAACCGTAACTAATTGCACTGGCCATTCAGAAATGGTCTTCCCTGCTTAGACAAGTAACATCCCTGTTGAATCTCTCCCGTGGGTCTGCCCTTGGAATCAAGGAATAGGGCTCTAACCTGTGTTAAGCTTAAAGAGCAAAGGACGTTATCATTCTAGAACCCAGCATGCTGAACTTTCATCAAAATCCACGCCTCACTGTACTGCCAGTGTTAAAAGACTGCAGTCAGATTGAGGCCAAGACATCCCCAATGAACTGAACACATTCTTTTAATACATCTGGCTTATGCCAAACTACATACTCAGAGCTTCTGAGGTCAAGCTGTATGTAAAAACACACTGTAAGCAAGCACGCAAGCTTCCTTCAATGAAGAGGATCTTCTATTTGCTGCAGTAAAGGATGATGAAAGTTGGATGGAGACTGCAGGCATGCAGTCCTAATTTTAGTCATCTGGCTTAGATGCTCAGACTCCCTATATAGTCAAAGGAAAGTAAGAAGCTTCTCACTTTCACACCCTGAATTACCCTCCCGAGGCTTTGGCAACTATAGAGGGAGCCCAAGCTCCCTAATTACATGACTGAAGTGTGTGTGAAAACATTCCCTCCCAAGGACAAAAAACACACATCAAAAGTCACAAGAACACGTTTGGGATCATGAAAGACTAAGGAAAATTTCATGTAGCACTTCATAAAGAAGGCACACAACACGCTACTCAGTTCCTGTTCTGTGTGCACAAATAAAAGGACAAATACAAGCTGCCACACAGGCCTTATGAAAGCAGGTTTGATAACAAACACCTCTAAGGAGAAGCTGAGAAGCTTGAGCTTGTAGACCTCTGTATCTTGGGAGAACTGACAGCCACGATGACTGAACTTACCTCTTGGTTTTTGACCACTCTTTTGCCCAATTTCGAGCCAAGCCCGGCACTATTTCCTCTGATTTGTCATCTTTGTTCAATGACCACAAATCCTTGGCTTCCAAAGGACTCCGATAGCCCCGAATCATCAACCTGTATTAGAAAGAATTAACAACATAAATTTAAGAACGCTAGAGATGTGTGTAAAAATATATACATATTCCAAATACAGTCATTCTTGCACCTAGCCCCAAAACAGAGCCAGCTCTTCACAAAGATCCATGCAAGCATTGGCACCCATAGCAACACAGGTCTAGATCCTAAAATATACCTCCCGTTGTCTTTACTGTGAGAATTAGACATCAAAACATCTAGGGATCCAGGATATGCCACTGAATTCAAATTTCAGGGAAAATAAAAGAATGCAGTGATCTCATTTGAAAATCAGCCAGACAATTAATACTCCCATGCCTACCAAGTTTCAAAATCTTTATTAGCCTTTAATTTCACAAAGCAATTCCTTTCATCTAACTTTCTGTTGGAACTCTGGCCAAATACCAACCACAACTCTACACCAATATTATTCTATATGTTTCTGTGTTTTAACTCTGAAATCATACAGTATAACTAAGTTAATGGAAGAAAAAGCCTCCTGGGCAAAGAGAGGTAATAGTTTTCATTACTTTAGTTTCTAAACTGTGTATTGGTTTTTCTGTGGCCAGGTTTTGGTGGCAGTGAGAGGGCTGAGGGAGAGGCTTCTTCGAGAAGCTGCTGGAAGTTTCCCCATGCCCAGGCTGGGCCCGCTGCTGGCCAAGGCCGGGCCAATCAGTGGTTGACAGAACGCCTCTGTGATAACATATTTAAGAAGGAAGAAAAAAAAAAAGAGGTAGTTGAAAAATGAAGATGGCTGCCGGAGAGGAGCAGGGTGAGAGCCTGTGAGCAACAACGCAGACACCAAGGTCAGTGGGGAAGGAGGGGCAGGAGATGCTCCTGGCGCCGGAGCTGAGATCCAGCTGCAGCCCATGGTGCAGCCCATGGTGAAGCAGCTGTGCCCCTGCAGCCCATGGAGGAGCACAGGAGTGCAGAGATCCACCTGCAGCCCGTGGAGGAGCCACGCCGGAGCAGGTGGATGCTGGGGAAGGCTGTAGCCCGTGGGAGACCCAAGGTGGAGCCGGGTCCNCCATGGAACGTGGCTGGAAGGACTCCTCTCCCCAAGCAGCGGCTGAGAACAGCAGCTGAGCACAGCAACACCTCCCCCCCCACCTCGCCTTTTCCCTTGAACGCTGCGGGAGAATAGGTTGGATGTAAGAAGGAGGGGGTGGAGGGTGAAAGGTGTCTTTTAGTCTCTTTCTCTTAGCTCTGATCTTGTTAGTAATAAATTTGATTATTATTCCCACATAGAGTCTTGTTTTGCCTGTGACAGTGATTAAGAAAGAATCTGTTATAGTCCTTATCATGAATAACGAAACCTCTCGTTATATTCTCTCTCTCCTCTATAGTTGGGCAAGGGGGAGTGAGAAGGTGGCTGTAGTGGGCCCCTGGCACCCAGCCTGGGTTAAACCACTACAAGCAGGTAATTTTTACCTTGTTTTATTTCCTAAAGAACATTTTTTTTTACTGTATTCTTTCAACAGACATATTAAATAACACCAAGGTCACACGTTTGATCCCCACACTGGCCATTTACTTAAGAGCTGGACTTAATGATCTGTGTGGGTTCCTTCCAACTCAAAATATCCCGTGATTCTGTGATACTGCCAAAATTTAAAATTACAAATACTCTACAGAGTAAAAAATATTAATAAACCAAAATTATTATTGCTAATTTAACTCTGAAAGCAGGATCCCAAAGTGCCATTTAACTTGAACTGGTGCTTTATGCAGCATCTTGATCTTACCCACTGATCCACCAGAACGTGATTCTGGAGAGGAAAGAAGCACTGAACTCTGGACATGGATTCTAAAGGAGAGAAAAAGAAATCAATCCACATACAAAGGAACTGATACAGGGCCAAAAGAAACCAAGCTGAAAATATGCTTTTGAAATGGCTTTTGTTTACAGTATTTTTTCCACATTACTAAAACTTGCCATTTATGCTGCTGAAAGCTAGGACACAGGAACAGCAGTGCTCCATATCAACAACACATCCAATAGTTGAAGGAATTATACTCCAGATGTCCTGTACAGTGCCTATATCAGTGCAGGGTATGCTGCCAGAGGAGGGCACAAATATGCTAATTGAACACTTAGTCATGAATAAAGAATTCAATTTTACTGCCCCAGCAGTTAAGTGCTGTGACTCATCAACACAGATGAACAAATGGAAAAAATTTGTAAACTCCATAAAAGCATCCCAAAACTCCCTTTAAAAACCCTGTCTCTTTTTCATCAACAGGCATGGGAAACTTAAGTATCCATATCCTTTTCTACACCCAGAAGAATGTCTGGCTTTGAACTGCTCTTCAGGTTAGTGCCCTCTCCTAATCTGGTTGGATTAAAACAACATGAAGAAAGGCTGAGACAATTTCAAAAGTACTAAGGGTGATTTATTTGCACAATTCAAGTGCACATGTCTCTCTTCCCCCTTCCGCTGCTCTGAACAGCACCTAAAGAAAGCTAAAGTCATCCCACCCCTTTGGCACAACAAACCACCAGGTTTTTATCATCAGCTGTAATTGGAGCAACTCAGGTATTCTATCTACAAGTCACCAAATATCATTAGAGTACTGCAATTAAATTAAAAAAGCCAGACACAAGTGCTTCAAACATTTACATTTTTTAGCTTATGTTTGTGTAACTTGGCTTTTCCACATGCTGCACTGCAGTGTGTTATCATCCAGCTACACAGAACAGAGTCCTGCATTTCCTCTTTTTCACATCACCTTTTTTGCAATTTTTCAGGGAAAGTAAGAGCAAGTACGAGAGGCTTTTTTTTTTTTTTGAAAAGGGATAAAAGTTTCACATCTCTCAAGTATTTAAACATTTAGTAAAATGACTACAAGCAAATCCAACACCATTGCTTATTGAAATAAAAGATTTTAAACTCAGAGAAAGGGAAGGGACAAAACTTTCAGCTTTCAGCCTCTCCAGCATTCCTAACAGACAGATTTCTACTTCACTAAATACAGGGAGTACTTTCAACTTCATCCAAATTTAAAAACATTTTGAACTTTACATAAAACGTTGCATTGTTTTTTCCTTTACAACTTTTTAATCTACTTGTACATGGAAACTCTAAACTTAAGAGCCTACTGGATTTTGTACCACCAAATCAAAGACCAGACCTCATTTGCTTAGAGCAAAAGTTTAAAACATTAAAACATGTTAGATTACTTTTAAAATAATACTATATTTGATAAAAGTCATCACACAAAGAACTATTAATCCTACTGACTTTCATGCCAGGTAGAACAAAGACAAGTCTGTATTTATGTAATGCAAACAAGAGACAAAATACGTGGTTGGACTTCTGTATAAATCAGTATCTACATCTTGGAAATCTCATTGTATTTTTCTGGCTTAAGTAAACATACTAAGATTTTACTCAAGACTTACAAATGCTTCTGGTTTGGAAATGCTTGGCAGAAGGGAATTTAAGCCAAATTTATGACTTCTTTGCTCTTCTTCACTCTTTTTCCACACACCACTCATGAAAAAAGAAGGTTAAAATTTGATGTCTACCCTATTTCCTAAAGACACTCCTAGAAATACTCAGAACAGAAAAACAAACCACTGTGGTCTCAAAGCACCTCGTAATTATTATAGACGTGATCAAAGCAGAAAAGAAGGTTTCCATAAATCCACAGCATCCTGTCTAATACATTTAATCCCTAAATGAGATAAAAAGAACCAAAAGATGAAGAGGCTCCATAGACTTGAACTTTCCTGCAGGCAAATACACACAGACTGTCTGCTATGTCAATGCAGAGCACCACTGACTCCCTGGATACTGATGGAGAAGGTATCTGTGGAATTCAGTGAGTACAACTGGTCATGGATCCTATCCACAGTTACAGAGACAATATTTATTTCCCCCAGCACACATTTGATACCTTCCTTTGTCAGTCAGTGTCACCTAACAGCCATCAAATCAGAATTAGACCTTGTATTAAAAAAAATAAAATTATAGAACTGAGATTTCTAAACTTGGCACATCCAAACTCCAGACAGTGGCAAGTGTCATTCCACTGTGACTTAGAACACCTAGCCCAGAGGTAAGCAAGGATGATCTAGCATCCCTTGGGTCATCTTAGATCCATGCCATATAGCTAGCACTTGTAATTAACAATGCATGCAAAAAAGATCATGTCTAGGTAAAAATAAATTTCTAAATCCAAACTATCCTCTAACATTAGCTGCTCTTGCAATTGAGCTGGTTTACTTTTTGCCTGACACAGAAATAAACATGGAAATCAAACACATCTATCCAGATTCAGAAGTTTTCCAAGACCAGACACTTCCCCATCTTCAAAAGAAAGGGAACCCCCATCCCTGTGAGTATACTGCCTACTGAACATATCAGATAACTAGGAGCAGAGCATTTCAAACCCCCATTTCCCACTGGCTGCCAGAAGCACTACTCAATATAAATATATATGACTTAACCTTCAGGGATGCTATTCGAGAATGAGTGAAACTATTTTTGTAATTTTTTTACATACAACCTGCCCTTCACCCCCCAATTTTTGCATGTTATGGGCTTCATCTTTTGCATCAACTAAAAAGCAGAATTTGAATTATCTGGAAGACTATGGCCTTATAACTCATTACACAGAATATTGCACATATGATACTCAACACTCTGTACAGACTTACTTACAGGATCATTTACTGTTTCAGAAAACAAAGGTGGTTGTTCTGGAAAACAACACAGGATGAGCTCTACAAATACCAGGACAAAGTAAATGCAGAAGGTGACAAAATGAAATGCATCCACTTCAGCACCCTACAAAGGAAGGTAATACTCCAATTAGAAGGGTCGAGGAATGTATCTAAAACATGTTAAACAGAAAACCACCTCTTTACTATAAATTCTGCAAACTAACTACTACACTACCACCCCATGCAAATTTAAGTCAATGTCTGTTTTGGTAAAGAGCAGGTAATGTGAGGAAGGTGGATGTGAAAGATACAATTTATTTTTAATTCAGTCACTACCATAAACATCATGAACTTCTTATATAAAAAGTTCTCTTTAAGACACAGTTGGGGCCAACACAGAATGCCCCAATTTGAAGTCAAGGTATTCTTTACAGGAGCAAGGCATTTATGTACTGAGTAGCGAGTAGTATTCAAAGCAAATTTTTTATTAGTATGCACACAGAGTTAGAGGAGCAGAATTTAGATTACACTGTGTTCCACACTGTGCTCAAATTCAGAGGTTCTTTCATTTCTCAGACTGAGACTGATATATAACATGTAAGCCACACAAATCAAAGCAAAGGGAGAGATGGACATACATCCACCAGTAAAATCTCATTCCCAATAGCTGAAAAGTTGATTAAAGTTCTCAAAATTCACAATACAGTTTAAAGGTTTCAAGAAATAAAAGTGACATGCCATTTTCAGGCAGCTCTACAATTAGTTTGGTATTTGAGGTGGCCTTACTATAAGACATAAAAATATTTCATTTGTACACTTTCATTTTCTCCTGGCAGGTGAGACCACACCACCACAGAAAAAACTGTTTCAGGAAACTCGCTGTATAATCAACAGGAAGGCCACGTAAACTCCCAGTTAGAGGAGTTTCATATCAAAGATTAAACACTTGCAGTGTATTCAAGCTGACACATCTGCTTTCTCCAACAGGCAGTAGAACTTTCTTGGCAACTGCTACAGTTTAAATCACTATGAATTTCAGTAGCAGTTCAAAACAGGAGCCATTAAGTCTTGCTTATTTTGCTGTTATAACCCAAGGAATGAAGGTACATTAAATGAATCATTAACTGGCTTGACTGGCATAATTAGCAAGCAACTACTCTGTTACTAGGACTATTTTCAACTGAATGAGGCTAAGAATCACTTACCATATTTAAGGCATGTTTTATTTTGGATATAAAAATCACCGTGCCACATAACAAAGAGATGATCCAGAAAATCATCATTACACCTGAAGATTGGACTCCTTTTAGTCTTTCATATTGTATTAAAAATGTGGCAAGCAACTGTGGACAAACAAGATAAAAATTTATTCACAAATTTTAAGTTTTACAATATGTTATGCACATATTAAAGGTACTGTGCTAAAGTTTGCTTATTTAACACTTCTAATCCAGTATCTCCAAGACATTCTAACACACAGAAATTTTAAGTGTAATTCAAAAATATATTTCAACAGGAAATTCTCTGTATCAGTAAAGACAAGAAGTGGACATAAAAGGGAAAAGTACTATGTGGAAAGAAATGGTCACATACACAAAAGTGCCGTCAAAAGCTGACGGTCTTTATTTATTTACTTTTCTAGCTCCATACCAAAAATCAACATGGAATTACGGGGATACTATAACCTTTCCAAGTATTTCCTGACTAGTTCTTTTTAAAATAAAAGGATTTCTTTCCATAAAAGCCACAACATCAAACAACACCAACCAAGTATTGCTCTACTTGTATATTTTGTGTGTTTTCAGAGTCCTTTAGGAAGCTAGTATATCTCACTTGGCTGCTGAAACACACATTTTCAATCAGCCTGACAAAAGCTTGACAATTGCATTATTAAATGACCACAAACTACTTAACAGCTCTTGCATTTGTCAGTGTGTCTGAAGGCCATTAGGTTTTTGATTGGCTTTGGGGAGGGATGCAGTGTCCTGTCCCTCTCCTTGAGCCACTATCATTTTTAACCACTATCATTCCAAGTCCGTGAGAAATGTGGCAATAAATGAGTAGTAAGGCTCTTTCCTCAAAATGCAGGCTGCAGGGGTACTGGTGTGGAAGCAGGCAATAGTTGTGGACCTAGGTAGAAAGACTTAGCTGGGAACACCTGTGTGCCTGGTGACATTTAACTGTGTCACCAAGTGTAACAAAGAAAACATTCTCTAAAGAATGTTACATGCAAGAGTTTGTAATAAGATACTTAATAATGTAATGCCTTCCATGGTCTTCCACCAAGTTCAGTGGTTTGTGTTATCTAGGCTGAATCAGCTCTCTGAGTTGATTCCTTTACCCTCTAGCTCGAGTCAAACTATTAAATGAATGGTGGTACCTCGAGCCTACCAAAATAAGGCAAGACAACTGGCACTGCCTTGTGTGCTGATGTGCAACACACTGAGCACATCTGGGTTGGAGTTTGGTTTTTTTCTAATCTTTTCATTAAAAGACAGCAAACATTTCAGAGTCAACTGCAGAATAAGTCTGTATATTAAGGAAGTAGCTTAAAGAATTACACCATTGTGAATAATACCAAGATGGTGTTATTGCATGACCAATGGCCATGCAGAACTTACCATTGTTATACCCAATACTGTAGGGCTAATGAGAAAAAATGGAGCTCGAAAAATATTTTGACTTCTTTCCCAGAAAGAGTAGAAAAGGTCTGTCCAGCAGACTATCCACAGTATTAAGCCCAAAGCCTGCAATACAAAGTGTCTTTAATACATCAGTTCCCACTGATAATGCAATACAATATATAGATGAACACTAGATGTAACATATTAGTAAGAGTCACGATCAGATCATATCCTCTGGGCAATTCTACAACATGCAAAATCAGAGCAATTTGGCCTTCAGATTGAATGGCCTTAAAATAGTCCTCTCCAAATGGTCTTAACAAAGAATTTGCATGTTTGTTACTATGCCAGAATAAATTCCAAAAAGCCTGATAAAAGGGTAATGGAAACATGTAAGGCTTGGAAACCAAACACAAGTAGAACAAGTAAGTTACAGCTGAAGTGTGCATGTAGGCCAAGACTGGTGCTCAACAAAATATAGTGTTAAAACACTGCTGAAAATAGATTGAAACTTCCAGACAAGCTTAGAAAGTCCTGGTTTTCAAAAGTCACGTACCGTTTTGGCTTTGTTGCGGTTTGACATCTGTATGTACCCTCTGTCATGACGGCGGAGGTACAGGAAGTACACTGGGAAGCAGACCCACAGGTAAATGCAAGGAATCCAGACCAGGACTGTGTTCTGAAAGCACTGGGTGAAGTCTGGATCTTCTGTGTACCATGTCAGATTCCAATCCTGGGGCAAGAAAACAAGCTGAGCTAAAGAAAAAGCCAACACTTGAACCTCAGTATTTAAGTCAGAAGTAGCCACTAGTGCCCTTATTCTGTATCTCTTGTGCATTTATTTATACTCCATTCTGTGATGCATCTAATTGTATTGCACTTTTTGTAACTCAGAAGTTTCAAATCTTCACAAGGTGATACTGTAGTTTTGTTGGCTATACACAGCTACCATAACATATAGCTCATTCACAGCCAAGAGCAGCAGCCCCACATCCAAAGGCTTGTTAACTATAGTGTTATTTTCAGTAGCAAAGCATTTTTTCAGACAGTTGCACAGCTTAAACTACACAAAATACCAGTACCACTACTGGGACATAATGACAGCCAGTAATCCTTTTTCTCTATAAAAGCCTGAGCTGGTCACAGAAATAAGTGCCATTATCCACATTTTATAGATGAGGAAACAGAACCAAAAGGAGCTGTAGTGCCTGTCCCCTCTATTCCAACATCAAAGCTGAAAACAGATCCCACTGCTCAGAATCACCACACTTTGATCATTCTTTGTCCCCATCTTCCACTGATTAAACAGTTTCAAACACAAAGAGAACATACATCTAAAGAGAAATTAAAGATTTTCCTTCCACATTTCCCTTGATTTCTGTCAGATTCTAAAGCTTCTTTCCCAGTTAGATACAATAGACTGCATGGACAGGACATTCAGCTGTTATTTTGCTACTCTAATTCCACAGCATTTTAAAAATTCTTCTCACTTCACATTATTTTTAATTTTTCAGTTTTTACAAAAAGATCTCTGAACTTTCTACAGGTAATTCAAGGAAATGAACACAGGCAGAGCACATGAATGCCCAATTATGTTTTAATGTATCTGCATAGGGGTCACAGAAGCTGTTCGTGACCAGGCAGCGGCTCCGAGACGCTGTGGCCAAGCCACATGTTTATTAAGTTTCCTGACTGCATAACTCATCAGAAATTTAAGCTGAGTCATCCTTACATTTAGCAACCACACAAATGTTTTGGGCTTTCTAAGTCCCAGCTGCTCCACTACAGCACAACAGCCAAGAAAAAGTCTCATGACTCTGCAGAACAGTTTACAATTCACAAATTAAGACAGATATAAGATTATACAAGCAAATCAACAGGATGTAATCAGCTTTACAACAAACAAGCAAGAGCATTTTGTTGAGTAAACTTTTGGGGATCTACACACTGTTTGAGAAAGTTAATAACTCCTTTTGCAGTGTTTGTAAATGCCTGCTGTAAAATGAATCAGGAAAATGCCAGAAAGGTCACAGCAGGTAATGCACATGTCACTGCCACGTGGTGAAATAAAAGCAAGAAAGTGCTCTGTGCATGACTGCTGTGCATATTGGCTGGAGGATATTCTAAAACAGGTGCAACCCTGCATTTGACTTTCATATTTGCAACTTATCTGGAGGTGTTTGTTTCTGTATAAAAGGTAAGAAAGATGGAACAAATGGCCAATTTTGGGTGAGACTATCTACTAGAATTTAACAGCTACAGCAACATTGGTGTATCTTCTTTCGTATTTTTCCAGACTGTTGCTATCAAGTAGGATAATGCTTAGCTTAAAAAAACCTGTTCTTCTCTGTTCAAGAGAAACAGGAACAGAGATGAGATGCAGATGCCCCTTCCATTTTACATTCATTTCAGGTGACAAAAGGCAAGAAATGCACAAAGGGAGAGCCATGGCAGTATTTTCCCCCATTTCCCGAGGTGCAGTTCTCTCAGGCTGTGCTCACACAAGGCAGTAGCACAGACAGGAATAGGGCTGTAGACCCAATACTTGCTGCTGAGCACACAGTGCCCTCACAAGATCCCTTTCACTCAGGTCCACATGAATTGAGTTGCAGGTGCCCCTGCAGACTGATCCTCAGCCACTGGAGCACATTTCCCAGCCAACACCTGTCCAAAAGGTGCTCAGGCCACACCTGAATGAACCAGCAGGCAGGACAGGGGACTGTCAGTAGGTCACAGCAGCAGCAGGCTCCCAGTCTGAACTGAGCTGTTGACACCCTCATTGGACAAAGTCAGGAGGAGCTCAATTCATCACAAAAGACAGGCATGGCACAAGTTCTGCATGGAGGACACCATGGCTTTGTGAGCTTCAGCTGTAGCTGGAAAACATGTCACTGATCAGGAAACCAACAGGCACTCACACTCAGTTAACACTCAGTTACACAAGCCTAGACTAGTTCTGCCCAAATCAAGTACACACTTCTCCTTTGCTTCGTATAAACACAGTTTCAGAGTATTTTTTTATCATCACAAACATCGATTCTTCATGGAACAATGCAGAAACATTCACTGAAGCAAAACTTTGTATTTAGCAGACATTAATTAGCAAATTAATGACATTTGTTCTGACTCAAACTTTAGAAATGCTATTTTAGCAAGTTGTATTAAAACACAAAGTTGTCCCATTTTTCCCACTTCAAAGATCAGTAATTTTCACTCTGACTGATAGTTAACCCTTCTACTTTGCAAGATTATATCAAATAACTATCCATGAAAAGCCTACACAAACCAGCAGTCTCATGCCATGAAGGAGGAGCAAAAAAGGAGTTAAGGTCTATAGCTACTAGACTGTGCAACCAGAAAGCAGCCTTTATTTTGTGACTTCAGGAACCCACTTGAAAAGAATCAGTCTGATCCTTCTTTTCTTGGTAGACAATGAGAGAAGAATCTGCTGCTAGCTTAGTTTTAGTCTAGTCCAGAAGAAACTCATCTCAGATGTTAAATAGTTTCAGATTGGGTTTTTTTCCATTTAAAAATTCCTTGACAATTTTAAAGTTTCCCAGCAAATGAGCATCTTTAAATTTATCTGACCTATTTCTCTCTTTTTATCACCAGCACTGTGGCTGTAAAATACCAGTCTACAGTTTTTGTGCCCTGTAGCATATTTTTTCCCATGGCACAAAAAAACCTTCCAATCATATCTGAAGTGGAAACCTCTATCTACAAGAAGGGCACAAAAAATTCTTAGCATTCCCTAGAATCAAGTGGACCTATTCATAGGTAAACCACTTATTTAACAGTGCATAAACCCTAGGTAAATTAAGTACTATATTAATTCTGGTCTAAAATTTCAGGAACAAGCAAGATAAAAACACTGGCAGTAGAACTGTAAGACAAAGCTGCAACACAAAAGATCAGTTATTCTTCCTGTGCTGAGGGAAGGCAGATTACAGGGGAGCTGTATCCCCCCAGTATGCCTACCCTGAGCAGTAACAGTGTTTGACACTGGACAGGACCTTGTGGCTGGCTGCCTCTCTCCTGGCAGCCAAGAAAGGTTGTTAAGTGAAGCTTGTTCTCACATCAGTAATCCTACTTGACCCCCAGCACATTTTAAAATTCTCACTGGCAGAAATGAAGAGACCAAAATTGCTCCGTTTCATGCCTGCTGGGTGCAAGTGTGCCAGAGATGCAGGCTGCCGGCCACACTTAAATCCACCTGCATGGATCAGCTGTGACTGCAAAATTACTGAGACAATACCACATACCTATGTAAAAAATGAAATTCCAAAACCACACTGGAATCTTAGTATCATGGTCAACACTTTCTCTCCCAAATGGAGTTTGACACTGACACTGGTGTGTACCCACTACTCCAGCATCTCCTTCTTCCTTTATAAAATCAACATATGGTTTCTCAATCTTCCGAACAGAAAAAAATATTTAATGCAATGCTTAGACTTCAGTTGAGTGTAAGTAATTGGATCTCTCAGGCACTAACACTGTAATTGCAGTTGACAACTTTCATTATAATAGTATCATCACTTTCCCACTGAAATAGGAAGTCTCACAATCTGTCAGCTCTAGATATCCCATTAAAAAATCCCCCAGTGTTGCATCTGTAAAACATGGGCTGACTCCACCATTCCCTTCAGTGTAGGCTAAAAGCAGGTGCCTCATGGCATCTATCTAGGACAGCAAGTTTCCTGCTTGCCTCTCCCCAGACAGGAGATTGGGCAGACCTGGCTCAGCCTACAGCCTCAGAGGAGCTCCATCAGTGGACAATAGGGAGGGGGGTGAAGGGGTGCACAAAAGGACCTCTCTCTTTAAGGCTGCTTTAAAAGAATTCTGACCTTGCTTTAGAAGTCCCTGGTACCTGATATAGCATCTTTGTTCTGTCATTCCCATTGGAGTCACACAATAAAACGTGAGCTGAAGCTCATCATTTGTCTAAGAGCATAATTAGAACAGAGCCTTAACAAGCACAATTATGCACCACTTTAACCAGCAACTTTGACCTGCTGTTCAGACTACATCCCAGGAGGTGACGGGTTGATAAAACAAGCAACAGGTGTTTGTACCAGAAAAATACTCCAGAACCCCCTCAAAGCAGCAGAAACATCCTCTTGTCTGCTCAGCACTGTTCACAGAAACAAGCAGTAGACAGTAACATCCCTAGCAGTGGTAAACAAGGCACAAAATGAGGTATATGATATTCAAACAGCCATTTAAACCTTCCTATTTGTCTACAAGTCCTTTAAAAATACTATGCCTATTATATTGAAATTATTTGGGAAAAAAGTACTACTTGCTTTAAAGGATCCACTGGCTCTAGAATCAATTCCAGATGAAGTAGCATAATATACAGACACAGCTTTTCACCTTAGCTGCCATTTCCTCTTGCTTTTTTTTAATAAATAGGAAGCTACTCAAAATGCAGTCCTCTCATGTGACACAATGCAGATGGTTTTTTTGTAACTGAAGTTAGTGCAGCATGTACAAGTAAAATGGTATTTTTGTAGTGGCACACACAGTGACCTCATGCTGCATTTACGTAAAACTTTCAATACACAGCCAACTCCTTTGAAGTCTGCACTAACTGCACAAAATTAATGGTTTACTGAAACATTTAAGAGTGTACCCTGCAAATAGCAAGCAGAAGAAAAATTTAAAATGCCTTTACAGATTTTACAATAATACTTTTCTAACAGCTATTTCACATGCTTGATGAAAGGCAGCAATGATTTTCTTTTTATTTTTTGAACCAGGATTCTACTAAAAAGTAAAAGCCACACAACCAAATACTTGATCCCATTCCCAGATCTCCACAGACTCTTGAAACTTCTTCTCCCAGGAGAAATTGTGGAATTATGCCCCTGCACAGAACTATACCACTTACCACAGGCAGTGGAATAAATGAACATACAGTGAGCCTGACTGCCAATTTGGGAAGAAACTTCAGTATTTCCCTTTGTGGTCTCATGCAAGAATAGGAGCCCATATCCCCACCACCTTCTTGGACCTTTCTTCAGGCCAGCAACAGCCCAAGGAGATCAGTAAGTTTCTACCTTTTTGTTCTTCTACCGCCACAAGAATGAAATAAGAAATGTAAGTGGTAATACCATGCTGTATTGCAAGAATTAGATGCAGATCTCCAACTCTTAAGGAGAAAAACCACAGTTTGGCATTTTCTTTATGGCTACAAGAGAACTAAGCCTACTGTGCAATTTTGGGTCTCCTCCTTTTAAACTGGTATTAGAGTCTGGGGGTGATCGTCAAAAAGTGAGAACACAAAACATTTCTCATAAAATCATGAACAGAACAAAATTCCTGCTATTAGGTCTGAAGCTCATCGGTTAAAATGCTAGTAGGAGGGAAGCAAGGAACAAATAACTATTTAGCAAAAGTTCAAAAAATGCAAATCTCCAATTAAGATTTGGACAAGTGAGTCATATAAAGAGTCTTAAATCATTCATAAGCAAGCCTTCTAGCCCAGTTTCCCAAAACACCACACACAGACTGAGATCACAGATGGGGGAAGAGACCATGCCCCTCCTTCCTCCTTTGGTTCATAGTCATTCTGAAATCTAAGCTTCATTCTTACAGGCTCTTAATGTTGCCACAAGACAAGACTCTCAGAGTAAGAGGTAGAAAGTTAAAAAATAATAATCAATTAATAAACAGTGGCCCTAAAAATTTTAAATCCTTTATATAAAGAAGATTTAGCACAGGGAAATACCAGTAAGTGTTTCTAGTGATAGGCAAATGCCCTTAATTTCTCATAATGTTTTCTATTAGAAATAGTTTTAGCGAGTTAGAAATGGTTTTAGCAATGGTTTAAGTTCTCAACAGTAATGACTTACATAATGCAGATTTGACTTGTTAACACAGCCAAGAAAAGCCTCTACTTTCCAATAATTGGTCCTGACTTAAACCAGGTGTCTCTATCTCCTGAACCCAAACATCAGTATTTCCTTATGTTTACAAAAGCTGAGATCCTTTGTTCTAGAAAGCACTGCATCACCCAAAATAGTGTGTAAAATGCCAAGGAAAAGGCATGTTCTGCTGTTGTTTCCCTTTGGCCCAAAGTAAGAAGCTGGTGCTAACAAATTGCCAGAGAAAGGAGTACATGCAGATGTGGCACTTACAACAGCAGGCTTTGTAATCCAAGAAGCTCAAAGCCACTGAACTATGGCTATTTTTTCTATGTCAGAGAAACACACGACAGATTATATCAGCACTTGCAAAATTAAAATGTAGCCACTCTACAGATGAAACATTTCCATACCCTGCCATATCTGCAAGTGCCATGAGACAACATTTGGCCACATGATAACAAAATATTTACCAGACAGTTTCAGAAGCAAAGGATGGTCTTTACCCTTCTATAAAGTTTTTCACTGAAATCACTGTTATCTAAAAGGATACAGGAAAAAATACTCCTGCTCTCATCTCCTTTTTGCACCAAAAACAGAGGGTTTGCTTAGTAATGCAAAACCCTGTATCTCAAGTTCAAATCACTGAGGAGTTTGAACAAACCTGGGTAATAATCTCAGCAAGTGATTAAGATAACATCTGAAGGTGACATAAATTGTTTCTGAAGCTACCACAGATGCAAAGAGTGAGAAAAACAGTAATTCATGGAATTCTGACTCTATTAAAAGTAAGCAAAAGGTCAGTACCCAGCAGTGGAGGCAATTTAGAGATGTGTCCCAGAATGACTTCAGCACAACCCAGGTTGACCTTCACTTGGTCCCAGTATAGCACAGCATTCCAACCTAAACTGCATTGTAATGGCACAGAACAGCAAGAGCTATTCAGGCAGTTTGCTTCATTTCTTCCCTCATTTACCTTTTCTGAGCAACCTTGAAATGACAGCTGTAGAATGATGGGTCATCTGTTTAGAAAATCCCTATCAACAACAGATTATCAGGCTTAATTTCCCTGTCTTTGCCCCCTAAATCAAACTCTTCTGGATCAAGGATCCATTGCATTTCTAATCTAAGTTTAATTTCAATGCAAATTTAGACCCTTGTTCATATGACCAATAAAAAACGTCTTGCAGATTGAAATGGGAGAAAGCTGATAAATCAGACTCTGGCCTTCATCACTAAGAAACACAGCAGCCAGGCCATGAGATCATGCAGTCTGATGTTAGCTGCAATAAAGGCATTGTCTTGTATAAAAGGCTTTCTGTTGAATTCTCTGCTGCTGCTCCTCTCTTCCACTGTCCACAGAAGCACTTCCTCTGTTAGCAAATCTAAGTAGTTTCCTGATCTACATACTCGAGTCACAAAGTACTCAAACTTGATACCTCTGCAAGCAAAGGCAGAGGCCAAATTCAGAGCGTTTATCAAGCTCCCCTAGCTCTGCTCTCACAACACCTCAAACTCCCTCCCCAGCTTTGCCACAAACACACTGAAAAAGCACTGATGACATACCTTACAGTGCAAAAAGCTGCAGGGTTCTAAGATACTTGCCAATTTACTGCTTATCTGATGCATAAAAGCATAAGCCATAGATCTTCAGAACATGAAACTGCTCCTTACATAAAAAGTCTGGTGTTCCTTCAGAAGCCTATTTCAGTAAAATAGGCTACCAGTGTCCCAGTGTTCTCATAAACAATATAAGCACAGCAACTGTTTCTGTCACAGAGTATCACTTCACAAACCTCAGCTAAGAATATAATGATTTAAAGAATATTAATACATTTTTACTTAATAAAATTCTATGAAGCTACATTATACATCTCTCTTGCTACAATGTCAACCCAAATTCAAAACACAATGGCTTTGGAGAAATACTCAAAAAACAAATTTATGTAGGCACACCAACAACTGAAAGGCTCAAACAGAACTCCACACAACAGCAAAGGAAGCAGAGCCCAATCCCTCCAAGCTGGTCCATAGGTTTTGTGTGCGAGGCTCTGCCTCACCTTTTCTCATTCATTCTCTTTTTCTTCTGTAGTTTGATTCATATGAAGAAGTGCTAAACCTAGAACAGTGTGTGGATACCATTTCTTTACTAACAGTGGAGAGGCCCAAAAAAGCTTTCTGCACCAAAAAGAAAGAAACAGGCAAGGGTTTACACAGGCAGAGATACAGCTTGAATCATTACAGGACTCTAGTATTCAAAACAAAACAGAGGAGATAAAAACTTGCTTTTTTCCTAGAACTGAATGCAATTACTTGCTTTAAATCCTTCCTCAACAACCAAAATCACAGCTACAAAAATGTGGGGGAAATCCCCACTAAATTCCCACTGAAATAAAGAACTGGTGTTAGCTTCTATTTAAATAAACTTTAAAAAACACAATGTCTTTGCCTGTAAAGGACAAGACAGGAGCTTATACAAATATAAGCCATTTGTCTCACATTCCCTTAAGTATATGCAAGAACCTCAAAGTTTCAGATTTGTATTTCCTACTTCTTTTTCATAAAAGCCCTATTGAGTGTTAGGCTTGAAATACTTGAGTGCCACAAAAACTGAAAACCTCTTCCTTCAGAAATTTCAAACATGAAAAGACTTCTCTAAACATGATATTGCAGAATTTACAAGCTCTGAGAAACCTAAACTGACTGTTTCAAAACACAAGTGCACTGAGACCACTTGCTGTGTGCACACATATCCAGACAGCCAGGTCAGCAGGCCAAAGAGTACAGCAAGTTGTACATCTGCCTTGACACTTATCCTGCTTACCTGCAGTGACAGTTCCTCACCCCACTTTACCTTTGGTTTTTTGTCTGCTGGTATTAAAACAAGGTAGACTGCACTCAGCCACTACTGATGTCCAAGCCAAAGCTATCTCTGCATGTCAGATCACAAAGAAGTTTTACAGTTTAAATAGGCCCTTGAAGTCACTGAACTGGAATGCAAATAGTGCAAAAATGCTACCCCAAGTCTCCTGGGTATATTAAAGCTTTTATTGTCATCAACAGCCATCAGTAAACAGCAACTTCATCTTACACAGTTGCACGTTTCTTTGTGATGCTAGAGCAAGAAAGAGTTAATCAATACTCATCTAAAAACTGAGTCTGATTCAAAGGAAGCAAGATGCAGCAAAGTTCCAAAAACGAATCTGATTGCAGTGAAGTTAACAGACTGAGTAGGGGCACAGAGATAGGTTAAACAGTGAGAAAAAGAAAACAAAAAAAAAAAACAAGAATGAAGAAGATGGTAAACTTCCTTGGGCTCCTGACCTTTCAGAGTAAGTATTAAACAAAACCAATCTGTTTAATTCTCAGACAAGAACTTTCAACAATAACATTCCTTGGGCATGCAAACAAGAAAAATCCTGGCCAGCAAAGCCTAAGAAGATTAGCATACAATTTTTAAAGTTCCATTAGGTCCCTTCAACCACAGTCTCCCCCACAACTTAAAACTGGGTTGTCCCAAACTCAGCATCACCGTGGACAGAAAACACATATTTTCCTTGAACCTGAATGTGCCAGAAATCCCTCTGCTCCACTAAGGAGGACTCAGGGTCAATCAAAATAGCTGATGCTGCCTTTTAGTTCACCACAAGAACGCAATCACAGGTGCCACCGTGTATCCAGCCATCGCCCAGCTCTAAGGAGGGGAAGAGTGCAATCCACAAGACAGGAAAGGCAGCAGCACAACCACAGAGGAACAAAACCGCAGGTGGTACCTAGAGGCCCAATGAAACGCTGTATATACACAGACGTTTTCTGAAAATCTGTTACTACTTCAGCTTCAAACAGCAGCAATAATGGAATTGCCAGAAACATAGTAGCCAGAGTATCCATAAGCACCCAAACTACCATTACCACCCTCGCCAGTAATGGGAATGATGCAACAAAGCAGAAACAGAGTGTTACTTACGAAGACAAGTTCAGCAAGAAGAAAAATTTTTCCAGGCACATCTAACCCCAATTGGAATGCACAATTATTCTTTTGCAGGATTAGAAGGATCCAGAAATCAAACAACCACACCCAAATGATTTTAAAATGGAAGAAATGAAAGGCAGAGCCCATGTATTTTGGAGATGGGTGACAAATCACAAAACATTAGGAACCAATGCAACTAGTGAAAAAAATGTAGGGAGCAGTTATGACACACCACAAATATCAGAAATGGCTGTAGTAAATATGAGAATAGTGTTTTCCTAATAAAAGAACACATCATCAGAAATCCTAAATAAACTAGTTGCTACCAACATCCTAAGTTAGTTCTTGCTTCTACCTGATGTTGCAATTCCACAGCTCAGAGAATGAGCTGGCAGCTCTTTTTCACAATACGACTCTCCCAAGTCAGTTTTTCCATAAATCAATTCTGAAACATGTATTCTCTAAAGTTCTTCAAATAAAAAGTCTCATACTAAGAGAGGGAAAAAATATGTATGATGACAACTCATAATCTGGCCAATTCTGAGAAACCTGAAAATTAGCTGGAAAGAGATGTATGCAATGTAAAAGTACATCAGCAGAGTCACTTTTGACCAGCTGGAAAAAACTAAATGTCTTATAGTCTTAATGATTTAAAAAATATCTGCTGGGCAATATCTTAATGGTTCTTGAGACAAACAGTACAATGGCATTTGTTGGGACAGCTGACTCCATTTTATTTTTTAACTAGTAAGGCATCTCATTAGCTCGGTATCATTTGGCAAATACATGATGAATACACAAGGAGTTCCTTCCACGTTTTCCTCTCACTCCAATGTTGCCTTTGAGTAGGTCTCAATCCACTTCCTTTAACTTCCAGCTCTCTCTCCACCGTTCCTCCACAAAACGTGTTTCTTCCTGGGATGGATTTTCACCACCTGCTGCTGCAGCATCTGCGTGTCCCTGCACCGACCCCCGTGTCCCAGCTGGGCAGGACCCACCTCGCAACGTCTCCACAGCGCTCACCTGCGCACAGCCGGTTCCAGTTCACCCACAGCACCTGCGCTCGCTGCTCGTCATTAAGGAACAGCGAAAACAGTCTATGCAAACACGCGACGGAGCCGCCAGCCTGCAGAACGCGTGTCTGTGGCCTCCTCCACAGCGCACACGGCTCTCGAGAGTGCCGGCAGCCGCCAGACTACGTTATTACCGCCCAGCCCCGAGGAACGCGGCCGAAGGCGCCGGCAGAGCCCCGCTCCGCTCGCTCGGGAGCTCGCCAGATCCCCCCTCCAGGAATTCCCTGCCCGAAGCCCCGCACACGAGGAGCGCCGGCGGCCACTCTGCGGGGACATCGCACCCCGGAGGAGACGAGAGGACCTGGAACCGCTGGACCCGGCTCTGCCCCTCCGCCGGCCCGCGCCCGCTCCGCGCCGGTGCCCGCGCCCCGCACGCTCCGCTCCCCCTTCTCCGCCACCACTCCCGTCCCACCCGGCTCCCGCCATCCCTCCGTGCCCACACCGGCAGCCGCCGCCGAGGCCCCATCCCACCGCTCACCCAGAAGGGCTCGGAGGCGTCCGCGCTGCAGAAGCTCTCGATCCCCATGGGGCGCGGCGAGGGCACCGCGGGCTCCCGCGGCAGCGCTTGCCCGTCCGCAGCTCTCCGTGCCCGGGCGGCGGCGGGGCCGGGCCGGCGGCGCCAGCTCGGAGCCCTGATTGGCTCCGCGTCACCGATGCCGAGCCTGGCGTC